>JAJHUR010103886.1:6902-19651 GCA_027495735.1 Lutjanus campechanus
TTGTGACACACAGATACACGTGGTAAAAACAACACCAGCCACGTTGTTGTGCCTGTTGACAGACTGAATGTTATTATGATGTATTCCAGGATCATCAGACTTGAAGCTGAACACCTCTATAAAGCTATCCGGGTTTACATCCTCCTGCTGTCTGAACATGGTGACTTCCTGAGGGAACAGACTAACGAGCTGCTCTGCATTGCCGACAACTTAGACAAGGTAACAAGACCACATATACGATGAAATGTCATGTATATTGCACTCAGTCAAAACAATCATGCATGATTGCTGTACTTTCTAGTTTCAGTATAAGTTTCATATGTTTTGAAGGCTTGATATACTGTATATCTATGATTTGAATCATCATACCACACTCCAATTCCCTTAACTATTCCCTCCAATCTTAAGGTTTCAAAGGGTACAAAGATTGCTGGCATCACAGGAGGGGCTACGACTGTAGCAGGAAGTGTGGCAGCAGCTGCTGGAGTGATTCTGTCTCCAATCACAGCTGGATTGTCACTGGCCCTGACTGTAGTCGGGGTTGGCGTGGCTACAGCCGGCGGCTTAACTGGTGCATCAGCTGCGATCGCCAACAAGGTGACCAGACATGAAACAAACTAACTTTCTTGCACTGAATGGTTCTTGTGTGTAGCAGAGTTTGGCCGGGACGACCTCCGAGACTGAACCTGGCCGGTTTGACAACTGGGAATACAGTACCAAGGTGGTTTTCTTGCTGGGGTTGGCTCCTGGCACCCCTGTGCTTAGTCAGCTAATTAGACCACTAGCTCAATGGCCAACCGAGCTAAATAGCTAATGCTAGCTACAGATAACAGCAGACATAAGTTAGGCTACTTTAGCAACAAGTAAACTAGCAACTGCTATCTGTCCATCAGGCAAAAATAAAGAGAACAAACAGCACTGAACATTGTAAACAAAGAGAACAGGAATCAAAATTTGTTGATTATGTTAAATATATGCGAAAAATCAACCTTCTTAACTTTGGTTCATCGTGTGCTCAGAGGATGATGAAATCTGTTCTTCCAGGTGAACTGCATTCAGGATAAGAAGAAACTCGAAAAGACCTTCCAGGAGTACGAGCGCTGCATGGAGGATGTTCAGAAATCCTTGGAGTTCGTCAATGAGGGGATGGAGCAGCTGATGCAGCATGACCTGTCCGCTCTGCATGAAGTCAGGATGGATTCGGAGAGAGTGGCCCGGGTGGTGCAGCTGTCTGTATCAGGAGGAAGAAGTTCCAGGGCCTTAGAGGCCAACAGCAAGGCAGCTGGGCTGATTAAAGGCTTCGCTGAGGGCATTGATGCCCACTTCACCAAGGGAAAGGATGGCGAGAAGAAGCTGAAGAGTGGGCACCTGTCAAAGTTGGGGCAGAAAATCCGCAAGCTAGCAGAGGGTGTAAATGAGGCTTTGGATGAGCTCATGAAAACCAAAGACTTGTACACTGAGGGCCTTGGTGGAAAGTAGATGTGTTTTTTAACTTGTAGACCTTCTCCTGCCTGATCTTTAGACTTTTCATCTGCATCTTTTTTTTTTCCAGATATTTATCTTTTATATTTAGATTATTGTAAGACAATTTGATATTTGTATAATAAAATGTAAACAGGGAACAAACCCCAAAACTACAATGTAAGGGATTACAGAACTATACATCTATACACTGATTACTTGAATGGTCGCAGTTTCTCTGCTGATATTTTTCTACTTTACTTTTAGTCGTTGTGGATTCTGTTTTACTACTGTACAACCTCCTGATGCTGCAACTTCAGACTGGAGCGGATGTTGGAGTTTACTTTACCGGACATAATTAATATCACTTGGGTAAGGATTCACAATAAATATTAAGGCAGATGAATTACCAACAGAAAGTGGGAAATTTCTATTATTATTTATTATTTGGATAATAAAATTATAGCCAATAAATATCTGATTTTGCAGATTGTGTGAAAAGATTTAATTTGAATTCTTAGGGAAAATGCTCCATAAAATCCAGAGTATGTTTGATTCAGTCAGAGCTGTGGAATATAAAATCATACACCTTTGCTCACTGCATCTTAGCCTCTGTTACCCTCCGGTGTGCATATAGTATATAAACTTCTTTTCAAAATATAAATTAAAAATAAATTATTTTACATTTTTTTAAACTTTGTTTTTCTGTATTGGCTGAAAAAAAATCCATATTGTGCATCCCTAATTTTGTGTTTTCTGCTGAATTTTCTATTAAAATGTCTTAAATGTTTTATGTAAAAGCTTTCAATTGCTGCTGTGTTTGAAATGCACCACACCAGAGTCTGATATTCTGGGCCTCCCCTCAGACAAAGTTCTCCTGCTCTCAGTATTTGGTCTTATGAGTGCATTCTTACAAAAATATTAGCAAGAAATTACCTCTTTAACACTGGCCTTCATGTTCTGTTCATCATCTGTATTATTGTAAAATGCCCTGAAATCTGAAGAGGCTGAAAAGGGAAAAGACAAGAGAATAAATTGTAATACGTGCAGATAACCACCAGGGGGCAGTCCAGTCCTCACCTCAGTGAACCATAGCTGGGTTCATCAAGTTTAACCAACAGCTGCAATGAATTCACAAGGGACAGCATGTTGCTGATGCAGAGACATATCAACAACTAAAGTAGGAATACCACTGGCCTTTCTCATTTCTCACCAGCTGTGTTGCACGGGCATCCCACAAAAAAAGCCGAAGAGGAGATCAAAAACATTAAATCAGGAACAAACATCAAATGAAAATATGAAAATCAGTGTAGATCAAAACCATGTTTTTTTGTGTTTTTTGTTTGGCGCTGTAATCAGGCTATTAATTACTTTTTTAAAATAGATAATTTATAAACAATTATGAAGAAAAGTTAAAAATACTTAGTTTTAATAGTTAACTTAGTTTTCATACATCAGTGTGGGCTCACTATTTGGCAAGATCCAGTTTACTAATGATAAATCTCACTAATGGGTTACATAACATACTAATGAGTAACACTTAAAACTAGCAATAAAGCAGCTTTATTGTAAAGTATACAACCCATCATCATTAATTAATAGCTTATCGCCGTTTATAACTAACAAAGGAGACCCTTACTGTAAAGTGTAAAGCAGTAAAACATAAACAGTATTTTCAAAACCTCAGTGGTTTAATGCTTATAAGCAAATATCTGATAAAGCGGACAGATATAAATGCCGAGGCTTAATAGTACAAATAAAAGTGGGCTCACTATTTGGCACTTTTATCTGACGTGTTGTAACAGATTATTTATTATTTAAAATTCAATTTAATTTAATAAGATAATTATGAATCACTTATATTAAAAAAGTATAAAGAGGTCTTACTGTAAAGTGATACCTTAAAAAGCCCCCCCCCCTTTAAATGGCTAGATTTAACTGTTTGGCCATAATTAGGTAGAGTTATGCTCATAAAATAAGATAGCGCCGGAAATAAAATATCTAAAATCTAAATCAAAATAACGTTCTTAACAGATGGAAAAGTGTCAGGGCGTATGTATTACATAATATTTGTGGCATGACTCTTCATCCGTGGCTGACATTTGTAGAAGACTCGGAAAACTGCTCCCTCCTCCCTCAATGTTTACGTTTTGCATTTGACCTACATTTGACGTAGGCACATGTGTTTAAAGCTCCATATGGATCTATTTTGTCAGCTGTATAGACGTTATACATCTAGCCAATCGCAAGCGGGACTCGAGTGGAGTAATCGCAGCGGTGTTTGGGTCTACTTTACTAATACTGCCCAGTTGGAAGGAGCTTTGCTCGTTATTGCTTCTGAATTCATTTTTCTGATACCGAACTCCACTCACCCGCGCTGCTGACGCGATGAAAACAAACGCCCCCGCGGAGCGACACCGCGGAGGAATGCAGTCGGCGGTGCTTCGGCTCTTTATATACTCGCGTGACTCCCCTCCGCCCGTTCTTCGTTTCCACAACAGTACAAGTGATTATCGACTCTCCGTGGAAGCTCTCCCGCGCTAAAATGGCAATCTGAAGGCGTGCGGCTATCCTTGCAGCGGCAAAAACCCGGCAGTGCAACGGCTAACTGCACTGGCTATTTCTGGCAAAATGGCGTAAGTATTTTTTTAAATATTTTTTGGGGACACTTTGACCGCCCTGAGTGTGTCTGGCTTCAACCGTCGCAAATGTCAACTTCACTGGCTAGTGTTGAGAAAGTTAACAGACTTGTTGAGTACGGTTAAGCCATCGGATTGTTGTTCATCACTATATAGTAGGGCTACTGGAAAAATTACAAGTGTATCCTGGTGTGTGTAGCTGGATTTCCTGGTTTGCGGTTGGTCATAGTGTCAAATTACAGACTGTCAGTTTTAATAACCAGCCGGCGAGACGGTGTGTTGTGTTGGTATTAGCGAGGCATGTTGACGGTTGTTTCGGTTAACTCCGTGAAAACATGTCAAGCCCCTGGGTAAAAGTTAATGTATTCTACAGTGACAACAAGGCTGTTGAGTATTTTTCAATATTTGGTAGTGTTTGTGTGTATTTAACACTGACAACGTGGCGTGTCCAAAATGGCGCGCAGTGTCCTTTTCACTCAGCCCTCGCACAGATGGCTCTGTTGTGAAAATGGCGGTTCCCCTCCCACATCTCCGTGGTGACTCGCCGAGGAGGGCGGGGTTACCGGCAAAAGCATGACCAAATTAGGAAATATTATCCCCCGGTGGAGGGCGGGCCGTTTCCCATCAACCCATCGCCTTGACACTTTAGTGGAACAGCTTAGCCAAAATTAGCATCCCCTCCCCCCACGTGAGGGACATTAACAGCCCTAATGACCCAAAAGCACACGGTTAGAAGAAGGTTGTATTGACAGTTGCATTGTCGTGAGGGTTGCCACAGTTACGAGATGTGTGTCCAGGAAGTGCATCTTCTATGTGGTGTTTATAGATGTACGGATGAAGTTGGCCCATTTAACCCTTTGAATTCCGCAATAGACGTGTCCCCCCGCCCCAGTGCCAACATCGGTGTTTTTTATTATTGCACCATGATTTCTCTGATTATTTGCAAATGACTAATATTCCCATTAATACCCCTAAAATCTGTACAACCCTAAAGTGTTATGTAATTCAATAAAAAGATTTTGCTGAATAAACACCCAAAACTTTGATCATGTTTTGAAGCTACAATAATTGCAGTGCTAATGAATATTAGATTATAAAATATGATTTAACATAACTTCTAGTATAAACAAAGCCCACTGCTGGTCTTTTATCCTAATACAGAAACAGATAATTTTGTTGGTTGAACAGACACAAATATTGACATCTCTGTGCATGTTTACTGTTTCCTTTTTTTATGTAATGCAGTGATGTCACAATGAGTGTACAACATGATGGCATTAAAGATTGGATGCTTTAGTTTTCTGCTACAAAAAGAATTAATGTTAGAGCTATTGTGGGTTTTTACTTTACATAGATTAAAACAGAATCACATGGGGTCCGTTGTCATGTGGCATGATATTTTAATAGTGTTTCAATGTTTTTTTGTTGTTTTTTTTGTCCCTACTCCTTTTTCTGAAGAATTAAACATTGCTGTTCAGACTTGCTTTCCTTTGTGGTGGACATTCATTAATTTAGTGAAAACTCTCAAAATGTTCCTGCGCATAGTTAAACTCCTCAGTCAACTTTCAAGCTGTATACAGTCCTCACTTTCTCTCCATAACATGGCTCGCATCTCTTTTTCTCCACTACACAGGTCTCTCTCGGCAACCACCCTCAGCTTTGCTGCCGTCGACAGCAGTACCGAACCGCTCGACTTCCTCTCGTCACCAGATTCGTTGTTTTTATTCACCCGTTCACGGCTACCACTGACCAGCAGCAGCCATGACACACTCCCAGCTCGCCTTGGAGGACGTGGAGGCCCTGTACTTAGGTTAGTGTTGTGATGAAACATGTTCACAAAGCATAACTACAAACATTATTGCACAGCCTACAGAACACCCAGTTCAGATAACGGGTCAGAGAGTGTGGCAAATCCTGGACTTTTACTTGACATCTAAAATAAAATGAATCTGTTAGTCTACAGATAGATTTTAAGTCCCACTTTGCCCTGTTAACTTGTTTACCTGGGAATCTCATTTTTTCTTGAATTTCCAGTGTTCTTGTGATTTTTAAGTCAGATGATTTTAGCGTGGTATGAGATGACTAGACTTCGCTGGAATATAAATTGAAACTAACCTATGTTAAGGAAGAATTTTGTGCAGAAAATAAGATGCCTAATGAGGAAGTCCTTGTCCACAGGGCACTCGTTTCTGATGGCTGACCCCATGGGGCCCCTTCTGGACCAAGATGAAGAAGAAGCTCTTTCTCCCTCCTCCTCTCTAGAGGGGAAGGCACCAGCTTCGCCCCCCCTCTCTTTCTCCTCCTACGCATCTTCCCCGTCTCCCTACCAGACCTTGTCCTCCTCCCCTCTCTCTTCTGCCTCCCCACCTCCCTCCCCTCCCACGTCCTCGTTCCTGGGAACCAAGGCTGGAGTGGACTCACTGTCCCTCCCCTGGCTGGGTGCCAGCGATCTGCTCGACGCCCAAGTTGGAGCAGACGATGGTAAAGGTGAGAGCGAATTGAAATTTGAATATTTAAGCGAGATTTGGTTGAGGTGAAAATAACGGAAGTAAAAACAGTAACCTAAGTGTTGTTCATGTACAAAGTAAAATCACATGTGAATCTAGAAGCACATTTTTGTGTCAACGACTTCTTGTGTGGAAAAAAGACTTGAGGGCTAAAATGTTTCCATCCCCGTTCTTAGAGGCAAAGCTGGGAATGTTAATTGCTTTCAGGAAAGGTGTAAATATTTTACACGGGTGGTAAAGCACTAATGGCTGCCCTGCAGGCAACGTGTCCTAGATGTTAAAATCAGGCCATACTAAGTCACATTGTCCCTTTTTTAAAACATTGCTACATTGTGATCAAGTCAAAAATGAAAAATGGTGGAAATTTCTTTTGCAAGATGGCACACTTGGTCTAACACCAAAATTAAAGGCATGAGTGAGTAATTGGTAGGTGTGGTGGGCAGCGGAGAACAGTCATTGGTTAGGAGCTGGCAGGTGTGGCTCTGAAGGGTGTAGTTGAGACTGCCTCAAACTGGTTTTGTTAAGTGCGCAATTTCACAATGACGTGTATCCCTTTGTTGCAATATCCCCAGTGGCTGGTGTGAAACTCATTGTGGTTCTTGGCATCTGTTAAGCTCAAAGTCCCTTGTTTACAATCTGAGATCTTTGCATGCGTCACCAAATCATAACAATACAGGGAGGCAGTTCAACATTAACTTGCACTTGAGGTCATCATATAATACATTAAAATTATGACTCACAGTGTGATCTGAAATAAAGTCAAGCGGTTATTTTATTTTGCAGCTGTATTCACTGAAAACCAGGCTTTTTACGAGTAAAATTTAGGACAATTATAAATGCTTTATAAAGGGACAGTTCATGATTTTTGCAAAGGGAACTTAACAGACGTATTTTGTGGCGCTTTGAGCAGCACAAGCAGAGTGCCATTATGTCCCATTATAGTGAAGAGATGGCAGACGTCTCCACACGCTGGTGTCTCCAAATCTGAAAATGTTTTTCGTTTCTTGGGTGAACTGTCCCTTTAAGACCTATTTCACAAACTTGCTGGCAGAAAAGTACAAATGATATGATTGTACATGGCTGATATTTAGATGCTATGTGTAAAATCCAGACCACGCCTGCTTTTAATGTTGCATTAGATCCAAATGACGTCAGGTTGTCACTTATTGGAGTTGGAGGAGATCGTGTTGTTGGTGCAGAGTAGGTCGCTATGAGACCCGGCATTGTTGATGCTCCCATCATACAGAAATACACTGGGTAATGGCAGGCACATGTAGCTCTAATGCCTTAAAACCAAATTTCCTAATTTGAGTTTGTTCCTGCACAAGGTGCAGCCAGCCTCAAATTTACCCCCAATAACATGAAAGAAACTAAAGCATTTCTACTTGAGGTGTAGAAGTGCTAATTTTTGTTCATGAGAAGCCATTGTTGTGTGCTCTGATAAATTCTGACCAGGCTGCACAGTTTGCATAAATGGTTATTAGTTCCATTTTAGTTTTGTTGTTGCAGTGTGATTAATGCAGCTATTTCCCTAACACCTTTAAAAGCATTTATTTAAGATAATGCTACTTTACTAAAATATAAATTTATTTTTTTAAGACACAGGGCCTAAATGTCAGATCATTGGAGTTTAGACTTAGGACACCATGGAAACCCTGAATACCCAGTCACCTTAGAGGACTTTTAAAGTGCCTGAATTGATTTGTATCACTTATCTACTTCATCATTGTTTTGATCAAATATTAATGAATACTTCTCTCTGTCAGCAGATGACGCTTTTGCGGGCATGGACTGGATGTCAGAAAAAATCGACCTGAGTGAATTCGACCTGGATTCCCTCATCGGCTCCTGCTCCTCTGATGAGTCTCCCAGCTCCCCCGAGGATCTCCTGGCCTCCCTCGACTCCCACATGGATTTGGACCTAGATTCATTCGACACAACCATCCCCGTCCCGAACGACAGCCTGGAGCTGGGTCTGTCACTGCCCAACATCCCAGCTCTCCCCCTGGACCTCCCCCTCCCCGGGCCAGTCGAGGCCAAGAAGACAGAGGTGGCTCCTGATGAGGAGATTGTCATGAAGTCTGAGCCTCCCTCCCCGGCACCCTCTCCGTCTCCCCCCTCTCCAGCCTACACATTAGAGCTGGGGAGTGAAGTGGATGTCCTGGATGCAGAGAAAACTGCCACCTCCCTCACAGCCACCATCATTCCAGATCCCAGCGGAAGCCTTCAGACCAGCAACCCCATCGTGCTCTCTCTTCCCACCTCTGGCCACATTGTGTTGGTGCTCACCAACAAGGACGAGCCCTCCGTCGTGTCTCTCCCCGACGAGTCCATTAAAATGTCTCCTCCATCCAGCTACAGTGACAGTGACTCTGGCATTGAGTCCGTCGCTGGCTCGCCTGCACGCCTCCCCTCCCCTCCTCCCACCCCCTCTCCGGCAGCTGGATCCTCCAGGACCAAACCCTACTCCAAACCAGAGCCCACCTCTGCCTCCTCCCCCTCGGCCAAGACCTCCAGGGTCAAATCGGTGTCCGGCGCTCCCAAGGTGGTGGAGAAGAAACTGAAGAAGATGGAACAGAACAAGACAGCAGCCACTCGCTACAGACAGAAGAAGAGGGTGGAGCAGGAGCTGCTCAGCACAGAGCTCGAAGGCCTAGAGAAGAGGAACCAGGAGTTGGCGGAGAAGGCGGAGTCTATCGGCCGAGAGATTCAGTACCTAAAAGACCTGATGGAGGAAGTTCGGAAGCACCGCCGTGGAAAGACCAGCTCAGTGGCTTAGTGACCAGATTGTCCGCTATTGCAGAGTAGGGATGGCGTTGTTTCTGCTCCAATACTCGCATGCATTAAAAAAAAAAGGTACACTTCAGTATTAGAAGTATGTGTTCAGAGATTAAAGAAGGGCATGCGAGGGTGGATGTATGAAACGCGCAACTGAATTGAACAGAAAAGAGGGAATGGCTGGATGAGAAGTGAAAAGCTTATGGAAGTTGAGATTATTAGTTGTAGAGCAGGGGGCTGGGAGGTAGTCAGGGGAAGCATCTGTACATGCTTGTCTCTCAGTCCCCTGTTAGAGCCCCAGAATAATACTTCCTGTCTTACTAGCGGTAGGCAACTTGTACAAACAGGCAGGTTGTATATTTGCCTTTGTAGACTAGGCATGCAAATCATGAGTCACCATAGCTCCTGGTAGTGTAGTCCTGTAACCCATTTGACAAAGAGATTCCCCTCTCACTCCCAGTATCAACGTCCAGACCCCCCAGCTAAGCTTCAGTGAAATCTTGTGTCAGTAAAGTGAGATACCACTTCTACCTTTCTTGTTACCCACTCCTCTTTAACCCACTGTCACCCCCATTTTGATCTTCCTCTTAACAGCTTCAAGTCCAGAAAGGGGCCTCAACATATTTATGAATTCTTGATGTTACACTGTCAACGTGTTTTTATTATTATTTTTTTTCCCTTTGTTTTTTTCTTGTGTATATAGTTTTCACCTCCTTTGCTTTTCAATTGTGGCTTTTGTTATTTAATGCTGGATAAAAAAAAACAAACCTGTTTATTTCTGGAGTAGCTCAGAGTCTCTTAGCGCAACTGTTTGGCTTGTAAAAAAGCTTTCCTTTTTCTAATAAATATCTATCAGTGCTCAAGTGATGCGTGTCATGTGCTTTACTGATGGCAGAAAAGCAGTTATGAAAGTGGATTATTTTTAATTCCCATTACTCCAGTATGTTTAGTTATGTGTGCACTAGAAACCACTTTAGGGAATGAGCATTTTTGCATTACAATTTTTAAAAGCTCACATCTGGACAACAAAATTTGTAGGACAGGGTATCTCTGCAACACTACAGTACTTAATTTTAATGCTGTTTATTTACAATTATCCAAAAAAAAAAGGCCACTTTTGTGATTTTACTGTTGCACTTATTTTGACAAATTGTCACCCTAATTTCTTCAAATAATAGTCTGTAAAATGTTAGAAATTTAAAAAGAATTCTTGTCACGGTTTCACAGAACCAAAGGTGAAATATATTAAGTATATAATTTATGATGAATGAGTTTAAATAATACAAAGTTCCTAACAAAGAAGGGTGAAGGTGTAAAGATTAAGTTTTTAGACCTTTTTCACAGAGGATGTATCAATATGATATGAAATAGGATAAACACAGGTGTTACTAATGATACTAATTAAGGTCCAGTTCCATTTACTGTAGCAGAGTCTCTCTAGTTTGGCTTGAATGGATCAGAACCTTATTTAGTATCACTGGTAACACCTGTTTACATCATGGCTTCATGCCACAAAGGCGGCTGTGAAAAAGGCCTCTCGACAACAAAAGACTGTTTACATTATTAGTTGGTTATCGTAATGCCGATTTGTTTACAGTAATACATTAGGAATAAAATTTATAATCTAAGTATTTTTTGTTGGAAGTCGGTCATACACAGTATGTACACAAACTAAACCCGGCTGTAGGAACGGAAACATGAAGTGTATCGGGGAGACAAGATTTGAGGAAGTCTCGTACTGGTTTCACGGTGCTTTTAAAGAGTTGTAGCATCCTCATACTTACATGATCCCTGCATGAGTCATACAGTTTCTTATTACCAGGCTTTGTTTGATGTGTCAAAGTGGTTGAACAGTAGTGAAATAAAGCTGGATTATTGGCACCAAGACAGGGGTGTGAACAACACACCAGGTAGTTTGAAAATATTTTAAATTCTGCAACAAGACAAGGCAGCAGCCACCAATATTTACACAAGTGATTAATGCTTACTCCCAAAGCTGTTATGTATCTTACTTATCCACAAACTAGATGACTGATAGAGTTTGTGTTAGCGTGCGTACAATTTCCTGTAATTCGATCAGGCAAACCGGTTCAAACCGGTCAACTTTCAGCTGTAAAAAGCTGAAGTGAAGTCCCATGTCGCTGCCTGGAGCCAAATCTGCAGCTTTCTATCAGGAAACGAGAGACGAGGAGGAAGAAAGCGAGAGACACCTGGGCAAATGTTTTATGTGAAGGTCCTTGTAATTGCGAAACCAGACTACACTCACGAGTCTCACACCATTCACAGGTGGGTGTCAGAGACACAGGGGTGGGGGCGGGGGGAGGAAGAAGGGGGGTCGAGCCACAGATGTCTGTGCTCAAAGCTTGAGTGCCACATGTATGTGTGTGTGAGGGGTCACATTTGGAGACATATTTTGGACATCAAAGCAGTTGGTTTCAGTCTATTACTGTAAACCATAATTGCTATCTTAATTTCTGTCTTAACTGTGATAATGTTGAGGTGAGGGTTTGGTTATGATTACAGATATGGGGACTGAAAATAAATCAGTATATACCAGAAAGTGATCCTAACGTGTGTGGTACAGAGTCGGCTCAATGTGCTGACTACTGTCAGGCAGCTGTGTAAATTTAGTCTTGGCAGTAAAACCTCGTCTTAAGCACACACTCAGACACACACTCCTCCCTGACAGATTCCGCAGTAGTGAGGCCTTGCCCCTCCTGAGAAGACAAAGATAAAGAGGAGTGATCGGGCTGGTAGGCAGAGAGAAATAGATAATAAAGGCTGCTTTATTGTGACTTTAATACGTCGCCTACAAATGATTAATAGCCGAATGTGAAATAATTGTTGATTAACTGCATGTAAATTGGGGATGTCCAGAGGTGTCAAAAGTTTTTTTTTGTCTTTTTCATCTTGTTACATCTTTAACATCTTTGTATATGTTTTATGTTTTGTAACATCTTGTACATCTTGCTACGTCTAACACCTTTTACATCTTCTAACGTCTTGTTACGTCTTTTACATCTTTTGTGTCTTGTTATCTCTTTTATGTCTTTTTACCTTTATTTCATCTTGTTATGTCTTTTACGTCTTGTTACATCTTTTTTTTACGTTTTATGTTTTGTTACGTCTTTTACATCTTGCGACATACTGTAACGCCTTTTACGTCTTCTAATGTCTTGTTACGTCTTTTATGTCTTGTTAGTTCCTTTACGTTTTGTTATGTCATGTATGTCTTGTTACATCTTTTGCTGGGCTTTGGGAGACTTTGATTACGCCAGGCGAGCAATATGGCGGCATTTTTTTTTTTTTTTCGGTTGTTTTTCCATTTGAAAACTGGTCACCTTTTACTTCCATTGTTTGGGAG
>JAJHUR010103887.1:4682-16224 GCA_027495735.1 Lutjanus campechanus
AGCAAAAAAGCTAGGGGAAACACTGCATGTCAATCACAACTAAATCACAGTAATAGTATGCCTGTTTTCAGATAGCTTGCACACCACTACATATCGCAGACACAGCAGCGCAGCCATCATGTCCTTGCCCTCTCATGTTGCTGACATCAAGACCATATTTCTCTTTTGTCTCCATGAGATTTTTGGTAAGACCAGCACCAGTTGTGTCTTGTGCATGCTCCAAAGCAATTAGGAACTCCTGTATCTTGGCTGCTTTCCACAAATTGAAGAATGACAGACAACTAATCCTGTTTTGAGGAGTCTGGAGTTGTATCACAGCACACAGAAGAATCTTGCCTACTTCATCTATGATCTCTGTTTCTTGAAGTCTCTGATTCATCATGGCTTTGAAAGGGTCATTTCAAGAGGCCTAAGGTTATGTCTGCTTGCCTGAGGACAGCACCAGACCCATTCTCCCTTTCTTTTGTCTTCAGCTTTTTTCTTCCATCAGTTGGAAAACATGAAATGCATCTGCCACTTTTAAAAATTTTCAATATGCTGTTGGCTTGCATTGTGTTTGGCAAAACCTTTCCCTGTCTCCAAAGCTGACTTCCAATCTCTAAATCCCTCAACAGAAAACTTCCTGTCATAGTTTGTAGAACATCTAAACACTCCACAGGGAAACAAAAAGCTGCATCTGTCATGTTGTACTCTAACCATTGGTACTTTTTGAATTCCTGTTTCCTTCCAATTAAAGTCTTTGGATCTCTCTGAATAAGCCCACTCCTGATGTAACTGTCCCTTGCCAGATGCTCACTCAAAATAATAAAATCAGCATCTTCATCTAAAATGTAAAAATGCTTAATTAAACATTTCTATGTATAATAGAACATCCAGATAATGTATCAAACTGCCACAAGAACAGTCCCGACTCTCCTAGATTCATTCGATGTCAATAGCAATGCACAAAGTATGCCTTTCATTGCTCTGTTTTATAATAGCTGGCACACCTCTATATATCCCAAATATAGCAACACAGCCATCATATCCTTGCCCTTTGATGTTGCTGATATCATCATTTCTCTATTGTCTCCGTGAGATTCTTGGAAATAGCACCAGTCCTGTCTTCTGCACGCTCTAATTCCATTTGGCACTCCTGTATCTTGGCTACTTTCCACCAGATATGGGAAGTACCTCAGTACAAATATCTTGTTATTGTACAGGAAAAATACCTGAAAATTCTACATGAGTATTGCTTTTACTCCCTATAACGTAACACAAACATCTGTACTTTCTATTCCTTATATTTTCAAAAAAAGGCTCATTACTTAAATTTTAAAGCAAGACGAGAACAGAACGACGTAACAAAACGAAAACAATGGAATAGGTCTAACAAGATGAATACGACATAACGTAACAAGACAAAAATTAGGTAAAAGACATAAGACGAAAACGACATAACAAGATGTAATGGTATGAAAATGCAACAAGACAAATAACATAACAAGATGAAAATAACCCAAAAGATGCAACAAGACAAAAACAACGAAACAAGACAAAAATGTCGTAACAATACGAATATTACAGAAAAGATCTAACAAGACAAAAATGACATGAAAATGTGACAGGACAAAAACAATTTGCCACCTCTGCTTTCCACAAATCTAACAATGATAACAAATGAAGAATCTCGCCTCCATCTATAATCTTTGTTTGTTTTTTTTGTTTTTTTTTTAGTCTCTGATCCATCATGGCCTCGAAAGGGTCATTTCAGAAGTGCTAGTGTGGATATATCCATTCTGTTTCGTCTTCAGCTTCATCTAACTGTCTCCCTGGGCTGACAGTTGGCCATCAGTTGGAATAGTCATCAAATGCATCTCCCACTTTTGAAAGTTTTCAATATGCTGTTGGCTTGCATTGTGTTTGGCAAAACCTTCCCTTGTCTCCGAAGCCGACTTCCAATCTCTAAATCCCTCAACAAAAAACTTCCTGTCATAGTTTGTAGAACATCCAAGCGCTCTACAGGGAAACGAAAAGCTGCATCTGTTCTTTTCTGTGCTCTAACCATTGGTACTTTTTAAGCCAGGTGTTGCTGAATCTCCTATGTTTACTTCCAATTTAAGTTTGTTGATAGCTTTCTTCCTCTCTTTGAATGAACACTCTCCTGATGTAACTGCCCGTTGCCAGACGCTGACTTGGAATAATAAAATCACAATCCTCATCTGAAAAGTAAAAATGCTTAATTAAACATTTCTATGTATTTCTATGTATATAGAGTATTTAAATAATGTATCAAATTGTCACCAAAAACAGTCCTGACTCTCCCTTCCGACATGATTACCTTTTATCACACTGCTTGCATTCTGATTAATATTTGTGGAGGGACTACGATGACCAGGTGTCCCACTTTATGTGGTACTGCACAGCATTTTCATCCCTTGTTCCACATCCACCATATTGAAATGATGTCCCACAGACTGATCGGCTCTAGTTTTCTAAAGTCAAAACACTGCAGGACAGACAATTTTCGAGAAGCTGGCTTTATCCAATGGCTGTAGAGCAGTACAATTAATCAAAATATTATCAAAACCCCAAGTGCAATATCCAAATTGCAGAAGGTGCAATTTTTTGATAAAGGAAAATGTTTGGCAACAGCATTATAATAAAGTACTATAGTGCTGCAGAGATGGCCTACTGTAAGAAAATAATCACAATATGATTATTTCCCCCCTAAAAAGCTGTGGCAAACAGTGAAGGCTGTCGTCACGGGATTGTGCTTGATGTCAATCAATTATCTGCCACCGTCTTTGCTGCCTACACTACACCCAACGGGAAAAACTGCGAGGAACTGCCAGAGTTATTACAGTTTTGTATTTCTTTTATTATTTTTTTTTATGTTGTTTTTAATTTTTGTTTTCAATTCAGTTCAATTTCACTTAAGATTCCAGAGAGGATTTGTTCTATTTGTTTAAAAATGTTTAGTTTTATTTTAGTTTCAGTATTACTTTTAGGTTTTGTTTTATTATTATAATATGGGGGTATTAGTCAGTTCAGAATAAGTATTACACAAACAACACTTTGTGAAGTAATTGACTCACGGTGACATCCCAGTCTCAACAAACACATCCACCAATGCCTCCTCATGCTTGTTGTGTTGAGAAATTTGACCAAAGTGACAAAAGCTATATATGTTTATTTTATTTTAGCCAGCCAATCCAATCATCAAAGGTCAAAATCTCATTATACAACCTCTTTTTCAATGATTAGTAAATCTCCATGTATCTTATCTTAGTTCGTTCAGGTGACTAAAATGTTTTTTTCACACCTAGTGTTAGTTTGTAGTTAAGTTGTCCTTAACTTTAATAGCCTTACTAACTGCAAAGTCACAATCTGGTGAAATATAATGGGAAGTAAGGCTACCACAAAGAAAAGGAAATAGAGCTACAACAAAGACTGAAAAACTGCCTCAATGGTAAAGTCAGCGGAGGGCGATTTTCACAGTTTTTTGGGAAAATTGCCAGAGCTGTATAGCTCAAAAAGAACTATGGATGCATTCTTACTGAAACCCACTGTGCAGCAGGCTCAATCATAGAGGTCAGCAGACTGTGGTAACCTGTAAACTGAGTAGACAGTCTACTGTGTGCCACTGAATCAGCCTGAGGGCAAAGTATAAATATGATATGAGCTAAGGGGCAGAATATAAATGTTACTTTTTTCCCTTTTTTTTTTTTTTTAAGTTAGATAGACATTATATCAAAGTTGTAGCCTACCACTCATCATGGGTGATGTGTCTCACATAGCAATGCACAGATCAACCGGCCAAAGACCAGAACCTGCCGGTTTTCAGCGTGACCAGCCCTGACTGGTGACCGGCCGGTCAGCGTCACATATTCTGTGCCCGTTATATTCACACACATGTTCTGCACGATGGTCATGTCATGCGCGTAGCACACACTAACCTAACACCCACAAAAATGCTGATCACAGCCACACACACTCAGACAGATGCTCTCATGAAGTCAGTGTTAACGACAGATTCCAAGAACAGGATAAAGAGAAGACAGACAGTCTACAAGGAGATGCAACAGCTGAGCAGCTGACAATGTTGGAAAACAGCCGTAAACTTTCTAGCCCTGTTGTGCATATTCATACTCTTTACCCCACATTTGGTTTGTTGTGACCTGGTCACCCTCAAGAACTAGAAATGCGGAACTGTAGAGTGCTGGGGGTGTTATATATATATAGTATATTAGGCTTACGTGCTTTAACTAACCTTAAACTGGAATTATGGCGTGTTTGGGTTCGCTTTTAAGGTAGCTACAATGAAGATTTACCCGTTTTAGGTTAAACTTATAATACCTTTGCGATACACTGAAACTGTAAATCTTAGACATATTAACATTAACTGTACTGTATTTTAAATAACTAACCCCAAACAACTCTTTTGAATTAAAAGAAATATAAATTTACTTTAAAAATTTGTTTTGGAAAGTACAAAATTGCCCTTTAATTTAAATGAAACAAAAAAAACATTAAAACATAAATTGTATACCCTTTGAAATATTGTAGAGCTAAAAATGACCTACCTTTTTGGGTGCAGTGCGGCCTTTGAGTCTCTCTCCCCAGCAGAGTGAAAACACAGGCAGTCTAACTCACAGTTCAGTTAGTCCTGGTCCTGAAGAAACAGCTGGGTGGTCTGAAAGATGAAACCAGACAGCAGCAGTGGTGAAATCCTTTTGAAAATCCCGGGCAGTCCTCAGGAAGCAAAAAACAGTCCTCTCCTGTCAACCATGGCGTCCTTCGCTCCTGCAACTCCTCAGCAATGGCGTCCTCTCGTCGAGCGTCTTCACCGACTTTAGCTTCAATTAGCATACGCACACTAGCATAAAGCACTTGCTTTATACTCTCTGATAAAGCATGAAATGCGACGTAATTTCCACAGCTAGTTGACCTCTGGTTACTCAAGCATTCATAGACTGTCTGGAATAGTGTTTTTCTCACTTTTGCGTTCTCTCATTTGCGTTTCTACTTGGCCCCTCCTGTTAACGTATTTGACCCCGCCCCCTCCCGTTCTCTTCTTTACCTGCGGCCAATTACCACAGGTGACTCTGACTGACAATCATTTTAACCAATAAAACACTCAAATGACAGTGCTGAAATTAAAGCCACACTGCAATTTGTCACTTAGTTTGCTGTTCAAACCTGTTCAAACCCTCACTATTTCTTTTAAAACAGTTTATTAACACTTTATTTTAACCACTTTTTCAACTATTTGCAGAAAAAAAATTATGTTAATCTCTCAATTAACTGTTTATTTTTCTCTTTATTAACCAAATTTGCTTTCAGTTTAATCACTCTGTTGTTTTTATCTGAGTTACCCTGGGAATTAACTTATTTTAATACCCTTGCTTTTTTTCACAGGGCTACACTAAGAAAAGAACTTTCCTGTCAGTGGAACACTATTAAATCATGTGAAATTCCTTGCACAATGAAAATTGCTTTCATTTATCAAACCACCATATTCTGTAACACATTTTAGTATAGGTATATGAATTATCATGATTTCTTGCACCAGGAAAGAATTTGTTTGTGCCATAGTTCATGTCACCAACTATCAGGAATTTACATGTACATGAAAAAAACAGTATGGGCCCCATCTTACAGTGATCCAGAGCACATGTTTCAAAGCACAAGAAACAAGGATTTTAATTTATTTAAAGGGTGTCCAAGTCTACCTTTGCCATCTTAAAGGAAAAGGGGCTCTGGTAGCTCAAGCTGAAGCTGCTAGACAGAGCTCAGTGTTTCAGGTCATAGTGGTGTTTGACAGTGTTTCAGAGCAGAGACTACGGCTCATTTTGAGACCTAATTTGATATACTTGGTGATTTTCCTAATAATTCAGATTTGGCTTGGTGGTTATTAACACCTTTTTGTGGTGTGACAAACTCAGATCACACATTTATTGTTGCTTTAATTAATGAAATAACTAAGGCATTTCAATCATCATTAGTTCTGAGTTATTAAGAATGTTCATATGTTCTTCATAGGAAAGTCTGTTAAAGGGACAGGCCAAAAAACTGACCACAGCACCATATATTCTGTTGAATTCCAGTTGTTGAAATCTTGATTGCCTCAGCATTATTTTTCATTACCTCATTATGTTTGTGGCCCTTCAAATAAAGTGCTGACCGGGTCCATCTTTGATAAATAACATACTGATAAATAACAACAGTGGTAACTAAGGTGGTATTCAGATAATGCGAACTACTGACTGAAGTTTTTTAAATAACTTTTTCTTTGTTTAGATATGCAGGAGTCTTTCTGCATCTTCTGACATCTGCTTTTCACACACCTGAGTCGTGGAGTAGCTGCCTTCATCAGCGATTTTAATATAATAACGTTACTTACCTGGGAAATCTTTGTTGAACTCCACAGCTTTTTGTCAGAGCAGGCAGCTGGAAGGTGCACAATGTGAAAATGGTGGCCTATTCACAGATGTCCAATGCTCACATTTCATTGTTAAATAAACCCGTTGCTCACACAGCTGATGATAAGAGGAGGCGACAAGCAGAGTCTGCATGAGGACTCTCTTCTGGGGGCTGAAGCTCTCTGTTAAATCATTAACTGAAACTGCTGGCTGCTGCTTATTTTGTGACCCCCATGGTTCATTTGCTCACACCGCTGTGTAAGAATCATGGATGAATAACTAGGTTAGTTATCTTCCAAGCAAACATCATCATATGACCCACCAGGGATATGACTTTTAACCAGGATTCAGAGAGGCTACTAAGTAGAAGTATTTTGTACATAATGATAATCATAATCATGGCTGCGTATATGAGAAGCGGCAGCTATCTTCTTCAATCTGCACTATTTTTCTCCTTTAATCTGCTGGGTTTTGTTGTTGTTTTTTTAAGCTTTATTGCTGAAACACATATTACCTATGACAGAAATACACTCACAGGCACTGGAAAAGAAGATGTGTGGTTTGGATTAAAGAGAAGTGGACCCTGAGAAGATCAACAATGCAGTCGGCTTTCTAACATGCAATCAGATTGGTTGGATGCAGGCAGGAGGCAACAAACAAGACTCACAAAGAGGAGTCTGTGTGTTTACATCGGTGATGCTTCGTGCTCAAACTCAAAGCTGGTGGTCAGTGTTACCCAAACTTTTAATTTGAAGATGTTGACCATATCATCACCATCGTGTTGCTGCTGTTAATATTCAACCTGACAAAAATTTAAAAAATGCACTACAGAATTATTTCCTCTGTGTATACATGTATATGTATATAAATAAATGCATATATTGTTCTATTGCTCTATTCCATTCCCAATACCTACATATATGTAGGTACTGTACAGTACCTACATATATTGTATGTAGGTACTGGTAAACAAACTGGAATAAGGGGGTAACAATTTATGATTTTACAAAGAAATCTTTCTGTGGCTGTTTTTTAATCACTGGGTACCTATTCTATTATTACAAGCTAAATATAAATAACTAAATGTAAGAAGGGGAGAACTAACCGTGCTTTAGATTACAGCCCATATACCTGTAGTTACCTTGTAATTACATGTAACAAAGGGAGAATTACCACAGCATATAAATCTAAATCACTCTGTAACTACAGATGACAATATAAGAACAGCCTGTCTACTTGCCCCAAAACATGGAAGAACATACATTGTAACAATAGAATAGGTACCAAGTAGTTAAAAAATAGTTACCTAGTACCGACATATATGTAGGCTACTGGTCGTACTGAACTGGTACAACCTTATTACAAATAAATTACACAGTTACTCTGGAGTAATTACAGTGTATGCTGCAGGTTGTAATCTAAAGTGTTACCAAATATTATATTAATGAAATAATCATTCCCCACAGGGCCACCAGTGTATGGCTAGCCTAGGGCACCAACATATCCAAAAGCAGTCCTGGTTGTTGGTATCAGTTTGCTCCTGCATTCATCTACAAAGGCCTGAAAGGAGTGAGAGGTGTTGTTCATGACAGCTTGAGGTTGTTGATCCTGTTGGTGTTGGCACCACCGAAGCAGAGAACATCTGCAGATAATGCAGACGAGCGACGGGGCTCTCCTGTGGAAGTGCAGCATTGATTAGCATGTAACTGGGAGTTTTATCCAGTGCAACTTTCAAAGCCAGAGAATCACAGACATTTCTAAATAAGCCCTACAAGACGATCTTTTATTGAAGTCAGAGATGAAAAAACACTTAAGAAGGACTTGTAAGGCTTTCACATGACAAGAGTAATATGTATCCGTCAATCAACTCTTTCCATCCTTGCTTTCAAAGTGACTTCAAGTGAGTAATGTAAAGTGCTATAGGCTCACCAGTGTGCAGTACAGAGTGATCGAAAAAGACCTGTAGGTGACCTTCACAGCTGATGAAGCCTGCTTGGATTTCAAAACGCACCTCTTCTGTATTTGAAATCAATGATGGTTCTTTCAGTGTGTGTGCGTGTATGTGTGTGTTACTAACCTGCCAGCAGCGACCATTGAGTGATTTGATTCAAAGGGACTTTGAGGATTAAGTAATCCACAGGTAGCAAGCAGCACCCAAATGGAACTGTGACTGGGCACAAATTCAAGAACGTGTTTTTCACAAAGTGTGTGTGTGTGTTAGAGACCACGTGTGCATTCACTGACCACTTGCATGGCATCAGCAACACAGTTTGTCATACAGAGGAGATGGATGTCAATGTATGACACTCTTAAAGCCATATTGGCAGCCCCTAGTTCCTTGGCATTAATATATCAGCAGCTGCACTTCTAAATATCAATGTCAAACTTAGACAATGTCATCCAGTTTTCAGCTGAATTATGCATTTGCCCTCCTGAGGTGTCCTTGAGCAAGACACTTTATCCCTATGAGCTTCAGGCCCCCGACCACACTGCCTGCCCGCCACCTCGCTGAACAACTGTGGCCAGCAGTCCTGTGCCTGCCACAACAGGCAGCTTTTCTGCTGCAGCGCTGCTACTGTCTGCTCCACCTGTCTGCACTGTGTTTGCAGATAGCTATGGAAGAAAGAAAAGAGCTGAAACCAGAAACCAGCGAAATTATTATTCCTTTGGCCAGGGTGTACGCGTTTGTGTTCGGGGACATTAGGGCTGCAACTACCGATTATTTTCATTGTCGTTTAATCTGTCGATTAATCCATTGGTTGTTTGGTCTCTAAAATGTTGGAAAATGGTGTTTCCCAAAGCCCAAGATGATGTCCTCAAATTTCTTGTTTTGTCCACAATCCAAATACATTTAGTTTACTGTAACAGAGGAGTAAAGAAAGCAGAAAATATTAATGTTTAGGAAGCTGGAATCAGAGAATTTTGACCTATTTTTATTTTAAAAAATGACTTAAACTAATTAATTGATTATCAAAATAGTTGGCGATTAATTTAACAGTCAATTATACAATGAATTGTTGCAGCTCTCAGGACATATTCTATAAATATAGACATTGACACTGTAGTAAAAGGTCTCATGTTGCTGGCATGATACAGTATGACCATTTTCATTGTTTAGAACAGGGTGAATCCCCCCCAACCTCCTCCCCCAGCATTTACACCAAAGGACTGGAAGTAAGTTTGTACAATCCTTAAATTCAGATGTGTGTACAAACACTGTAAAGCCGGTAATTACCTGAGATTAGAAGCTATTTGAAAAAGGATCACTCTTGTCCCCAAAGCAAGACAAGTAAATGAGTTACAATTTGAACACTGGAAAAAAAGAATTACTAGAACAACTTAAAAAATTACTCCATTTGGTGACACACAAATGAATTAAATTTGTTCAAATCAACTTAACAAGTTAGATGAACACAACGGCTGTAGGTCAAATGTACTTAATAATCTGATTGCTTTCAAATCAACACTTTGCATTGGTGCAACCTAAATTTAAGGCAGATCAACTAAAAAGTTTCCAATATTCCAACTCAATTATTTGCTTTTTTTAAAAAAGTAAAATACTTCTCCTTAATAACCGAATAGTATGGTTTCAGGAAAAGTATTTTTTTAATAAGAATCTTGTACAATTTCAGCTTGATATATATATTTAATATAATTGCTAATGTTAACCTGACTTAATGATAGCTAGTTTTGTTCAGTGAGTTTACTAAAGCTTAAAAACACAAGTTAACCAAATCCAGTGGCCCGTATAACATAATACATTATTTTATCACAAAATAATTTTGTTTCACATCAGACTTAACCTTCTTTCCGAGTCAGCAGGTGAAAATGGTAGGAGGAGCTCACTGTAGGAGAAAAATCTGAAAAAGACACGGACGTCATTGTGTCAGATGTACATTACCCAGAGAAATCTAGTTGACATGTTTAACTGAAAAAAGAATAGCAGGTTAAGGGACTGGGAAGTCATTTCAAGTTGTTAAAATCCACAAAAATAGATGAGTCTCATTCAAAACATTAAATCACTTCATCTACCTCTGAAATACATTTTTATAGTGAGGGAAATCGCTTTCAATGCGCGTTTCTGCTAAAACTGCAACAGCAAACAGTACGGCAGTTAATGCTGTCGACGATCAAAACCATCAGTCTGAATGATCAAATAAACAAAAAGTTGGTTTAGAGTTACCAAGACTTGTATTTCTATATCTGAGTTCCCACATACAGCTCATGAGTCATCACTCATGTTTTGATCAGCAGTCAACAGTCACAGGGAGGTGTTAATTACGTCCACAGTCCACAGAAGAGTTTTGGCCCCGTCGAACACAATTAACAAGTTCTTTGGTGGGAAGCCAGCGAGTCCTGTGAGTACCAGTGACTCACACTAACTGGTCCGCAATGCCTCCCTCTTTCTAGGGCTGGGCAGTTAATTAGAAAAGTTACCAATACCGACATCATGTTGAAACATTTGATAAAGTTTGCTGTGTGGGATTATTTCATAAGCCAAGGGCTTGTTAACCAAGAAGTGTTTTATTTTTGGCTTGAACCGATATTAATATTCAGGGACTGCAATGAGGGGAAGTAACAACAAACACCATCTACAATATTTCATCTAAGACCACAAGAATATCCCACCAAACATCAACACAGAACCAGGATTGTAAAATATAAGGTTTAGTCCTGCTGGTAAACGGTACATGAGGTGCCCATCATCAAAATAGCTGCGGCAGAAGCAGCAGGAACAGGGAGACAGACGTGCAGACATACAGGCAGCTCCACTTATCTTGTCCTGTCCAGGTGGCCCATATTTCCACAAATGTTCAGTCAAAGCGGCATGCCAAATACTTTAGAATAAAATGAAGCGTCATTTTACCACCCTGTTTCAAAATACTTTGCAGCACAGCCCTACAAATGCCTGTGGCAGATAACTTGAAGCAAACAAAGAGTCGGGGGTATTTTAGCATACCTGTTATGGAAGGTTTTTTTGTCTTGTGTACTGCTGAGAAGTCGTGTTAATTTTAGTTTTCACACCTCGTGCTATTATAATCCTCAGCTTAGACTACAGCAGGTAGAGTGCCAATTTTAGCACTGAATATGATTTATTTGTTTGTTTTCGAATTTGTCACTCAATTCTTGCTTTATTT
>JAJHUR010103889.1:0-11257 GCA_027495735.1 Lutjanus campechanus
AGGACCACTGCTGGTTAGACTTCACCTCCAGTCTGCCTGAACACAGACTGGTCCCATTCACCAGCCTGACAGAGTCTGGAGAGAGAAATTGTTGAGAATGTTATCTTGTGACAATCTATTCAGATTGTTTGAAACATAATTGTTCTATAACAATAATAATAACAATAATGCATACAATACATTAATTGTAACATCCAGGCATCTAGAGAAAAAAGAGTGAAGAGAGTTTTTATTTTGTACAAAATTGTTACATTATGCATCAGTAAGCATTAGTTTACCCCACTAAAAAAATCTGCAAGCTAGTTTTTTAATCTTTTCCCTGTAACACATCTGCTGTTTAAATTTCACCTGACACTGCAGCACCACACTGAGGAGGCCTCCTGACTTGACCTGTCCACAGTTTTATTTATTTTTTTCTGACAGCCAGTTCAGTCTCCCCCAACAAAAAGGTAGACTTTAGAAAGCATCATAGCACTTATTAATGTGACTATGAAAGTGGTTAACAACATAATTGACATACTGCATAAGAAGTAGAGCCGTGTAGCTCTGTGCAAAGCTTTTGATGCAGCTGACCACCATATTCTGAAACAG
This sequence comes from Lutjanus campechanus, assembly GCA_027495735.1. NCBI lineage: Eukaryota > Metazoa > Chordata > Actinopteri > Lutjaniformes > Lutjanidae > Lutjanus > Lutjanus campechanus. The sequence continues at coordinate 592 of JAJHUR010103889.1, forward strand.
ACATTTTGTCGCAGAGAGATCTCAATGTGTTCAGATTGATGGACTCATCTCTAGCTGGTGTTTGTAGTGGTGTACCACAGGGTTGCGTCTTAGGTCCACTGCTATTTTCTATCTATATTCATCATTAAGGTCAAAGTGTAGCAGGAGCCAACATTCATTTCTATCATGATACTACTAGAAGTTGTGTTGGTTCTCGCATTGCGGCTGCAGGCTGTCTTTACAACTTAGAATCAGCTTTTACAACTAAGGTTGGTAACACTTTCATCAAGGATTTGTCAAAGCTTCTTTGAACCACAATATAAAAAGGTTCCTGGTAGATTCCACACTGCATGTGTCCTATATAAAACCCCTGGAATATAAAAGGGTTCTCGGTAGAACCTCCTGGGTGGATTCTCCTTGGCTCTCAGGTAGAAAGGCTCTAGGTATACCTATTTGTGTTGGATTCTAGATAAAAAGTCTTTGAAAGAGTTCCAAGTGAACTTTTTTGGCTCTAACAGGATCCAAGAATTGTTCTCCTATGGGAGCAAACTACAAAACCATAAGAGGTTCTAGTTACCACATTTATCTTTAATGGTGTGAGATGCTGTCAGAGAACATGCAACATAAATGAAGCCTTGATTGAGGGTGGGCGAGGGTGTACATTTGGCATTGTTTAGTAAATTCAAAATTTGTGTACGTATGATAAATCAAATCAATTAACTGATTGTTAATTTCATATTCTATTAACTCCCAACTGTCAGAGATGGTGTCACCTCACCTGAGCAGGTGATCTCCAGGATGTTTGAGGACACATTTGGTTGTACACAGTCCATCAGAGGAGATTCAGACCGAACACATTCAGAGCTGATCCCCCATCTGTATCTGTTCGACAGAGGCTTCTCCACGATTGAAACAACAGAGCCGCAGTCCATCTCTCTACAAATTACAGCTGCTTCTGTTATGGTCCATTCAGAGCCATAAACTGGTCTCCACTCTCCCTCATGATTCACCTCCAGTGTTCCAGTGCAGCGACTGGATCCTCCCTCCAACCTGAGAGGTTCTGAACAGAAACAAGAGAACCGTCAGTAAGACAGGAACAATTATCTGACTGTGAATCAGTAAAAAGACCCATTTATATTTTTTTTACATACTGTTGTGATTGTGGCTTTCTTCTGCCTGGAGATCTGAATCAGAAAATAAGAAAGAAAAAAAAACACATTACAGCTGTAAGGTGATTTGAGCAGAACTCTGAACAGAATGAAAACAGAAACATAACACATCTATATCCAAGTCATGAGGTTTCAGCATCTATTTCTTCAGTGTTACAGGTTTCACTGCTTGTTTGCACTTCAGGAGTTCATGTTTCAGGGTTTCTGAGATTTTCATTCTTAAATTCCATTCTTTCATTTGGCAGATGCTTTTGTATAAATGCAACATGCACAACAAGCAACAACAGCAGCAACATGTTCCACCTGAAATAATAATAAAGGATAACTTTAGTATTTTTCAACCTGGGTCCTATTTCCCCATGTGTATGTACAGTATGTATGATTGATAGGTACAACTTGTTTTAAAATTGGTTCAGTATTGAGGGAGGCGGATGCAGCCAGCAGCCGAGAAACAAGTTATTATGGTAGATATGAGGGCAAATACGTCCCATAAAAGTTTGTGCATTAAACGTGGTCTTTTTCACCACAGTCGGGCTCAGATCACCAGTGTAATCTCTGTCAACAGTATGCTTCACTTACTGCTTGCTGTGTGTGACGACATCTCGTAGGAGCTTTACTAGTTGCTGGAAGAAAACAGAGTCATGCTGAGAGCTGGTCAGAGCGGAGTTAGCTGTCCCGGAGTTCAGTTGACAGTTTTACTGCAACTATTGAAAACAATGGTTTGTGTTTGTACTTATGTGAAATGCAAGAACAGGATGTCTTGCAACACCCCGTACAGCTTTTACAGGCTGACTTTGTCACACAGCAACATGCTGAAGTTGTGGCTAATTGTGCTACAACTGGATGCTAACGCTCCTGTCCAGACACTGCGCCTGGCAGACCATCGGGTCTGCGTGCACTTTTCTCAAGATGACTACTGCCAGCCCAAGAAGAGAAGACATCCAATCCTGAAACACTTCACCAAACACACCTCAAGAAAACAGCTGTTCCACTCACTGCAATGAAGACAGTCTTCAACAAGCAAAGATCCTGTGAGACGACGTCACAGAGTGAACGGTAAGAGAGTCACTATGCATGCTGCTGACAGAGATTACACTGGAGATCTGAGCTGATCTGTGGTGAAAAAATTCACTTTTAATGCACAAACTTTTATGGGATGTATTTGCCCTCATATCTACCATTATAACTTGTTTCGCGGCTGCTGGCTGCATCCGCCTCCCTCAATACTGAACCAATTTTTAAAAAAAGTTGCAGGTATCAATCATACACACACATTCAAATGGGGGAATAGGGCCCTTGCTTGTGGTTCTTCCAATGTCTTATTGCATCACCGAGGATGAGAGATATACTTGCATCACGTCTGCCTCACATATCCTGCGTCCATTTGGCGCGCCGGCTGTGCACGTCCCCAGATATTAATGCTAAACATCCACAACATGCAATGCACACATGTCCAGCAGGGGGCAGTGTAGAGGCAATGCTGCATGACAAGGTCAGGGGTCATGTGACACATCACTAGCAACAACTATGGTGGAAGATTTCATCTTTACAAGATGAGTTCAGTTTTGGAAGTTGATGTTGAAACATGACGAAATAAATGAAAACAGGCTCGAGAACGCTACGTACATGCACAGAGATGATGGAACAATGGAACTTCTTTTGTTCCCTTTCTTTTGTTTTTATGGGCAGTTTCTGGTCTGAGTTCTCTGTTGTGCATCTAGCTGTGTTTTGCAGTAACACACCAGACAAGGTGCTGCATTGTGAACAGCTGGTGGTTGTCTGTGCGAACGTATGGTTAAACAGCAAATATATCTCTGACCTGAGTCCTACCTGAACTCCAGAGCAGCACCAAGAGAACCATCAACATGTGGCCCATGTCCAGTGTCATCAAAACCAGATCTTTATTATCTGTCACTGGCTTGTGTCTATTTTCTGCAAATAGGAACAGAAAATAGATCAAAGCAGAAATTGAGTAAAATATTCATCATTAGTGTACACTCACTTGAATGTTGTTGTGTTTTTGTGACCTTAAAATGATTTCACAGCCAACAGAGGTTCTCCTCACCCCCTTAGAATGAGACAAGGTGTTTGCAATCTGCAGATTCACCACTAGATGCTACCAAATTCTACACAACGCTCCTTTAAAGCAATGGTTCCCAAATGGTGGGTCCTGGTCCACTTTTGAACTGAGTGAGGAGTTGGATAAATTAGTGGTCAGGCTGTCATATCAGGCTAAATAAATAAATAAATAAAATGTTACACTGTTTCCAAACTAGCTTGAAAGTAAAAGTAAAATTAAGAAAATGTTACGTGGTTTGCTGGATAATTAAACATTACTCTGTTTGCTATCCAAGTTAATACTGGATCATGGTTTTAGTAGAGCTTCACTGAAAAATGAAAATATTAGATAGAGATATTGAGTGAATCTTCATTTTTCGGTGAACTATCGCTTTAAACTTTTCGTTCAACATAATTGAACTTAATCTGTTCAGAATAAAAACAAAAACTGAGGCTAGTTAGCTAAAAAATTAAAGAAAAATATTACATTCTTTGTTAGCTAGCTAAACATCACACTAGTTGCTAGCTAACTATAAAGTAAATAGACAAAACGTTATATTATTTAGCCTGATATGGCTCAGCAGAGAAGCTCTAATATCTGTTTTGATCATAAAACTGCTGATTTTGCTCAATCCATCTTTTAAAAACAGTTAAAAGTTAAACCTCCTCAAGTGTAAATTCAATTTAATACCTAAATCACATGTTGAAGTTGAAGTTGAAAGTTTTGGTGCAACAGAAGTGAGACTGTCTTAATTTTAAACTTATTTGAAAGTTTGTTGCAACATAATCTGAAGTTGAACTATGATTTAAAAATGACCCCTTTTCCTTTTATTCACTTTAAAAACGTGAACATCAAATCCTCCTCTACCATCCGCACATCAAACTAATGTGGCTCACAAACATCTTCAGATCTGCTCAAACATTCACATCATGGGGTTTTTACTTTCACAATATTCTGACTAATCATCATTATTGTGAAACACAAACATGATCTGATGGAGCTGCAGCTCATCAGCTCCATCAGGACAAACTGTTCCTGCACGAACGGACCATTTAAACACTGTTTACTCACCTGACGGCGGTTTCACTCCCTCCTCATCGCGCCGTTTGAAAAAGTGTTTGGTCCTTTTTAACTCCGATGTTTCGAGTATTAAAGGACAAAACAACCCCCTTCCTCCAAAACACACGCCCCCTCCTCTGTTTCTGCTCCTCAGCCTGTTCGAAAAGGATTAAAACTGATCCAGACTGCAGAGCAGCTGTGGGTGAAAAAACAACATCCTGTCTTTGAGAAACCTTCTCAAAATAATAAGAACCATTCTGAAAAGACGACCAGGCCATTATTTTCAGAGACAGGGGAGACTGGGGTCCATTGTAACATCAAGTTAAGATGGAGTTTCTGTGTAAACAGAACTGAAGTTAATCTATGTTTAGAGTACAAACTGGTCCACTAAAAGTTGGGAAAACATGATAGTGTTTGGTAGATAGGTAAAACAAATAAAGCGAACAAATAAATAAATAAATTATAAAAATAACCAAAACATCATGTTGTCTGCTCGCCAGCTAAAACGTTAACTAAATATTATATTGTTTGCTTGTTTGCTAGCTTGGAAGTAAATAAAATTAACAAGATGTATGTTATTAGTTTTTTTTAATTTAACCTTTATTTGGCCAAGTTAGTCCTGTTGAGATTGAAAATCTCGTTTTCAAGGGAGACCTGGCCAAGACGGTCAGCAGCAAAAACACAAAGTTGCAGACAAAGACACCTAGGGAGACAAAATACAATTTACAAGCACTAAAATTTGCATAAAGAAAAAACTATAAGTCAAAAACGAGATTTTCTGGGAGTAAATTTGTACAAACAGGCAGCTAAAAACATCGACATTCCATAGAAACTGCTTCCAAGTCCTTCATTTTAGATTTAAAATTTATCTAGCTAAAAGCTTAACAAGATGTTACATTGTTTGTTAGCTTAGTTAATACTGGATCACATATTTTGAGATGGGGGAGACTGGGGGCAATTGTAACTTTTTTATGCTGTCCTTCATAACTTTAAATACATTATAATGATTTTTTTTTTTTAGAAGAGAATGATGAGAAAAGCCTGTTTCTCTTTTTTTTTGCAAACGTGGTAATTATTTGAATTGTCTCAAAGTGATATTCCTGTCACAGCCCTGCTTCTCCTGGTTTCCTTCAGCCCTCAGTATTTTTCCACTCTCCCTGCCTCTGCTCCACTCCACCTCTCAGCCACGCCCCCTCATCAGCCCAACTCCACTCACCTGGTTGCACAGCTGCAGCTCATCTCATCAGCCTGGCATATAAGCTCCTCCAGCACTCTCACTCCTCGCGAGATTGTTCTACTATGCGAGACTCTCCAGCGTTCATTTCATTTCCTGACCTTCTGGTGCTGACCCTGCCTGTCCCCGACCTGCTCTTCTCGTCTGCCTCCCGGTGAGCCTACCTGCTTTCTGTCTCTGACCACGTGTTCAGCCTCGGCGTCTCCAGCTTCAGTCCGCTCTCCTGGTCCTCCAGGTCCTGGACTCCTAAGCACCTTCGGCTGGTTCGTCTGGCTCTGACACCGTGCTTCGACGGCCTCGCTCACAGTAAGCCCCTTCCCTTTTATCCCGGCCGCAGAAGGACAGAACTTTACGGGTCCGAGGGTGTACGTCCCCCTCCTCGGTCCCGCGGCCGGGTTGAACTCTTCCCCTTTCTCGAGCCAGAAAGCCAGAGACTATGTGTGGGCTGACAGCCTGAAGTTTGAACTGAATGCTAAGCTAATTCACCTGCTGAAGCTTCTGTTTTGCTGCTGTGTAAATAAAAGCCATTACCAACTGTTCCTGAGCTCTGGAGTGCTGCATCTGGGTCCCATACACACCCGTTACAATTCCACCTCAGAACGATAATCCACTCAATATGTACTCGCACACAAAAGACGCCATTTGCATCTTCACCCATCTATGCCGATGTGATGATGGTGAAGGTCTTCAGTTCACAAAACAATCCTGGAGTTTCAGGGTCGCAGTACAATGGCAATGAATGGTGACCACAGATAAAATGTAAAAATAATAGCACAGAAAATTTCTCCATCCTGCTTGTGTGGTGTAATCCAAGTGTCTGCGAGACGCAACGTTACAATTTAACCGCAAGAGACGCCATTTACACCATGTTTTTAGCCAAAATGTCAACTCTAGCATGTAGCAGGCAGCACGTAAACATGGCGTCGACTTCGTATATCTCGCGAGATGGATTGAGACTTTGTATCTCTTCATGGACGCACGTGTGAAAATATCGCAAGATCTCTTGTGCTTGAGTCTGAGAGGCTACTGTTGACATTTCAGCTAAAAACATGGTGTAAATTAATCTATCGTTGATGATGCTGCAGATATGTTTTCTTTCTTTTGGTTTTTTTTAAACTGCCACAGCTCTGGTTTAAAGGTGTTTCTGCAACTACAGGTATTTTCAAATCACAGCCAGGGCTGTTTCTTGATATATGCAGAGCGTGCAGTTGCACAAGGCCCCCAAAGCATCATGGAGGGCCTAAACCTAAAGTCCAGAGATCAGTGGGGAGGCTGTCACATCACGTGAGCTCCACCTACAACAATACCAACAGTTTAAAATATTCATTTGTTCAGTTTGAAAAATTATATTATGGAACTTTTCAACAACAACCAGGGATTTATTCTCCTTTGAAAATGTCACTGGGAGAGTGTTTGAATAAATGTATACTAACAGGGTCTATTTGGAAACTGTGCTGGCTTTGTTGCGTTTTGTGGCCTGGACAGCGACTGGTTTGATCTAAACTCAGCAGGATCGAGCGTCCTCGTGTCCCATTTGGCAGATTCTGTAAACCCTGGAAGTTTTCAGTTGCTGTCTTAATGTCGGGGAGCCCGTGTTTCCACTTTATCATTTTCTGTAGGTTTAAATAGTTTGGGTCAGATTGACACGTTTGATTTGAATTGATTTGGTGAGTTCTCTTCCTCGTAACGTATAATCCCTCCACCACGTCTCAAAAACTAAAAAGTTGAGAAAATGCACAAAACTTACCTCAATAGATTATTTTGTTTTGAGCCCAACTCAAACTCTTCAGTTCTGTAAAAATTTTACCCACCAATATTTTTTTGACAGCAGAAAAAAACAGCAGATGGAGGAATTTCATTCAGCACACTGAACTAAGGAGAAACAACAAAACTGTCAGATATTAATATTGGACGGCCAAATCTGAGTTGACTTTAACAGAAATCTAGGTTGGACAAATATCACATCACTTTGAAAACTACAGTCATTCTCATGTGTTTATTTATTCATTTTGTCATACAAAGTGTGATGAACATGCTGCATGCTGAGTTTGAAGTCTGAAAAGCAAAAGATTATAAGAGACAACACACAATGCGTTACATTTTACATTTCAAGCATTTGGTTGATGCTGTTTATTCAGAACAACTTATAAAGACAAAAATCTGATTTAAAGAAACAGACTGACAACATGAACTGATTCTGACAGCTGCTGCAGGCAGCTATAGTTTATATTCCTGTAGATGTCACAGAGTAAAAGGCATTAAAATACTGCAGTAAATGCTTTAAGAGGAAGTAGAATATTAATCATTGATCATTTGCTGTCAGCCAGCCCTTTTCCGTCTAGTATTTATATTGAGTAACAGAATTTATCTCACATTAAATTCACCTCTGGGCAACTACCTTTCAAAAAGGGAAAATTAATTAACCAATTAATCAATTTAGTGTCAGTCAAAGGTTGCTACAGGGTTATTAAACCAGTTTCATCAAACTTACTAACTATCAGTTTGGAAGAATCAATCTGGGTTTTGGAGTTTTGAATATTAGAGGCTGGCATCGTTCACTCTTGTGTAACATTAAACAGATCAGCATGTCTGTTCAAAGTCATTTATTTAAAAGATAATAAGAATAAAACACAATATGTGATCTAACTCTAATCTAAATAAGGCAACCAGGTGTCTTAGGCAGGTGAGCAGTAAGGAGCCTCCCGGGAACTGTGGCTGGATGGAGCAGCTGATCACCTGAGAGCCCTGCTGCTGGGGCTGGGAGACCCCGTCCATGGAGGACACTCAGCTGGTTGCTGGTGAACACAGAGAACACAGAGAGATAACTGGCTGAATCAGCTCCTCAAGCACCTTCATGCTCGAAAACATGTCGACAGGTGAAAAATTATCCAAAGTCAGTCACAATAAAGTGCTAAGAAAGAAAGAAGTGCAGGTTCCTGCAGGTGTGTCCTGTCAGGTGAAGGGCAGGAGTTTATGGGATGTTTGAAGGACTGAGCTTTCTGGAACAAGATTCTTTACACTTAAAGATGTTATTGTCCTGGATAACTTCACAACTCAGTCCAATGGACACCACTGACTGTGGAAGGAACACACTGGAAACATTACTGTTAGAGACAGTATCAGTGGTGGGCTTACCTGAGCAGGTGATCTCCATGAAGTGGCCAGAGTAATCATGTTTTGCACATTCTGCCAGATCAGATGCAGAGTGAACACAATCAGGGCTGATCTTCCATCTTGGTTCTGGGTAATCCGTTCTCAGCTCTATGGAAACAGCAGCACCACAGTACATCTTCCTACAAATTACAGCTGCTTCCTTCATGGTCCAGTCAGAGCCAGTCACCTCCACCCACTCTTTTCCCCAACTAGCTTGTCTAATCACCAGTCTTCCTGCACAGCGACCGGATCCTCTCACCAACTTGATAGGGTCTGAAGAGAAACAAGGGATTAATCAGTAAAAGAATAAACTAATAAAGTGAGTTTCAGTAGAAAAGAAATTAATCAAATCTTCTACCTGAGCAGGTGAGTCCAACAGCTTTGCCAGGTGAGCAGGTGTTTCTGGATGATTTTGACGTTCTACATTTCTGGAGAGCAGACTCATGGCCCCCACACTGGAACTCTTCGGTCCACATTGGAGCCTCCACTTCTCCATAGAGCGCCCCCTGGAGGACTAAAGGAGCCCCACAGCTGAGCTCTCTACAGACCACCTCTGCATCCTGCTGGTCAAAGTCATGTTCACACACTGAGGACCACTGCTGGTTAGTCTGGTCAGACCTCACCTCCAGTCTGCCTGAACACAGACTGGTCCCACTGACCAACCTGACAAAGTCTGGAGAGAGAGAGAGCTACAGTGTAAAGTGATGGAGTGATGGATGCTGCCAAGAATTAGGTGCACCAAACGGTTTTGGGGTTCGCTGCCTTGCTCAAGTGAACTGGCACCTCTCCGAGGTACCAGTCGCACTCCGAGCTGGACTATAAAGTACTTGTACATAATACTCAGCCCTGAGGTGTGCAGACACTCAGGGTCCACCAGTCAAAGCAGTCAATAAGAAGGACCAACCTGTTCAAGTCTCTAGCCGTTTCTCAATACCAAGTTCGCAAAGTTCGGACTCATGTACTGGCCAGTTTGGACTCAGCAAGTTTGATCTGGGAGTACAGTCTCTCGAGGACGGGAGGACGCAGGACGGTCATTCTGCAATTGGGACGGTAAACGTACTTGATGACATCACTGATGTCCGTTAACAAGACGGCACGTCTCCGAAAACTTTGGAGCAAATTTTAAACTACGCGTTATTGTGATAATTTGACAACAGATTTTAAGTTTTAAAATCTACTTTCTCGCATAAAATGATCTTAAAACTACATTTCATGATACTAAAACAGTCGTATTTCAACACTGGTGACTTACAGTTACAGTTGCTTACCCCAAGTACACACAAGTCACCATCCGATGCATCCTCAGTAAAACGGGCGGCGCAAGAACACATCCGGGTATTTGACTGTACTTGGTAAGATGTAAACTTTTGAATTGGAACAGTACTTGGACTGAGACTGATAGTACAGACAAAGTACAGAGAAGAACGCATATTGAGAAAGAGCCTCTGTCTCTGCTGCTGCTGTCTGTGGCCTTGTTTAAACTGGCCTTTGTGTTGAAGGTTTGTGGTGGGAGATTGAGGACAGTAAGGGAGTTTGGGGTACCCTGTGCATTTTCTTTCACACGCGTAGTTCTTTTCTGTCTAGAAACGCTACGTTTATTGGTTGGTGCCACCCTTGTACTTTTTGGTGAAGCTCTTTTTTTAGACTAGGTAGTTGGGTCTTTTGTTTTTGTTTTTTCTTTGGGAGATCGAAGTGACTCAGGCCTAGTTTTGTTCTATTTATTTCTTTTGTTTGGCACAATCACCTTGTCCCATCTCCCCCACATTGTTGAGAACCTTGTTTGTAAATATTAAGAAAAATTATGTAAATAAACCCTCTTTATTTTGCCGCCTCGACTCTCCATCAAATTATCGGTTGTCTTGTTACTGTCTTTGTTAGCAAGGGTATGTAACAAAGCTCTAAAACCCTCAGCTCAGTGAGGGAGAAGTTCCTCCTCCTTTGCCTGACTGAAGAAGCACGGTGCTGATGCAAACTGGGAGTCCAGCATCTGCTCTCTCACCCTCTTCACGTGTA
>JAJHUR010103897.1:6266-20311 GCA_027495735.1 Lutjanus campechanus
AATAATTTCTAAATTAACATTTTGTGTCTAATTATTGATTTTAATGTTTAAGTAAGTAGCCTTGTAAATGACTCTTCCTAAGTCTCACCCCTTTTGGACCCTCAGTCAGCTTTCTCCGTCTCTACTTCCTGTACTGATATGTTTGTTAGGCTCGTCTATGTTGAAAAGAAAACAGAATCTTGAAAATGTGTATGAAATGTTGCTTCGGTCTTAAAATCATGGAAAAATGACCAGGAATGTGTCTATCTACAACCTGAAAACAACCTGAAACATGGACGCTCCGTCTAGTAGCTTTATTAGACATGTAAAAACATGTTTGAGTCGCCAGAGCCAGAGGATGGTGACGGGATGGTATTTTTCTTCAGTGTCAGGCTGTTGGAACTGAGGTGAGCTGAAGTGAACTGCTGGGCTGATTTGGACTGATGGAGTTGCTGACGTACGTTTGTGACAGACCGTTACGGAGGGCGAGGCAGTGTGACCGTTTCGGGGCTTATACAGTTTATTGGGGGGGACGATGGCTCCAGCGCGCAACTCAAAAATCTGTTTAGCAGATCTTATCTTTAAACAGAACATAATTTTCAGTCTTTTCACATGTTTTCAGCAACTAACAGTTCTAACATGTATAATATGTTAAGAAGAAAAACTCCCTTGTTCCTTGACACAGACTTTAAATTAGCTGCTGTAAAAAATAATAATGATTATCATTTGTTAGCTAGCTAGTTACATGTGATAGCTGATGTTAGCCAAACTAGCTAGCTAATCTACAGAAATTATTAGCTAGCTAGTTATGTTTGCTCGCTAATGTTGGCAAAACACTAGCTAAGTAGCTAGCTAATTTACATAAATTCTTAGCTACCTAGCATTTCGCTAAAATTAGCAAACTTAACATGTGACAGGAACTCCAGCAACATCTTTTACTCATTTTCAAAGTGTGGCTTTCTGTTCAACATAAGCCAAGCATATAGCATATCTAAGTACAGGAAAGGAGAGAGTTGACTGACTGATCTTCCACCAGGGTACCAAGCTTACTCAACTGTTTATTGGAGCAACAACCAAAAAAGGCCGGGATGGATCAATAAGAAGTATAATGTACAGTGAGCCGGTCATTATTGCAAAATAAACCCCTTCAGAGTGATTCAAGACCTCTTCCCTTCCTGTCTCACCGGACCCTGTCTTATTTCGCAATAATGACCTGATTACTGTACATTATCTCTTACTATACAGTATTTATGCTGGGATATATTTTTATATGTTAGCAACAAACCAGTAGAATTAAAGGAATCACATGATACTCGACTAGATCAATTAAAGCCAGAAGTGTCACAGACTTAATTTCCTGCTCATCTTAATAGAACCGACTGTTCTTGGATCGTGTAATAGCTTGGATATCGCCTTCTACGTTGCATCATCTTCTCTTCAGAGGAACAAATTGCGAAATGTTTGGAGATGTGAGGGCCTTAACACGTTTAGAAGAGCATGACACTTTGTTTGTTCTATCTGCTGGCTGGTGGGTGGAAATAGATGGGAAGGAGGCCACAGACGGAAGAGTTGATTTACACTTTGTCACCCTCTTCTGGCTCCCACTCTGCCTGTAGGGAAATATCAGGTGTCTTGCTGATAACAGGAGCAGCTTTATGAGTTAAATAACTAGAGATTAAAGTGTACAAAAAGATTTAAAGTGCACCTGTAGGGTTGTGAAGCAGACTGTGTTTCCAGGAAGATGAGACAGAAAACCTGGCTGGTGTTCCCCCATTGATTAGCAGTCATTTGGACAAAAGCACTGAAGCAACAATAAGGCATCTCACTATTTCACCCTCCTGTGTACTGAACATCTTGTTGTTACTCCAGTTGTTGTCTTCACTTTTTAGCAAACCCCATAGCTGATGAAAATATATCTGACATGATTGTGGCAGAAATCATGTTCATGACCGAGACAATATTAAAGTTTTATTACGTTTAGTTATGCGAGTTTCCCTAGAAGTTATAGCAACTAGCTAGCACTGGCTAGCATGGAACCCACCATTACCATGAATAAATTACAGATTTCTCTATAATACAAGTATGCAACTCAGCAAAATATATAACATGTCTAACGTGTTTTGACATATTAATGCAGAAATGTTACATATTACAGCTTTAAAGGACCAGTGTGTAGGATTTGGTGACCTCTAGTGGCAAGCTTGCAGATTGCAAACACCTCTAAATTTGTAGAAGAACCTACAGTGGCTGCTGGCAACAAATCCACAGAAACCATACACACTGGACCTTTAAGTGAAAGCTAGTACGCAAGCTAGCCACAGCTAGCTTTTGTTTAGCTATGTTTCTATACATGTTTCCTGTTTTCTTGAACAATTTATTTTGATGATCTAACATGTTAATAACTCAGTTTGGCATCCAACATAGACCTACACAAGGCAGTCATTAGTTGAACACCATCATGATGGAGAAAAAAATTGGCTAACACTTGTTAAGCTAGACCTGATTAAAGGCAACTAGCCTAGCTTAGCTAACTGCCCTGCCCCCTGTAGATTTAAAGGGCTCATTTTACAGTAACAAAATTATGTAATTTCTGCTGTATTCTGATTCAATAAATTCCCATAAATCTTGGACACTGGAGAGTTCAGTTAAAGCTAGCTAGTAAGATAGCCACTGCTAGCATTAGCCAAAGCTAAATTTAGCTACTTTTTCAACCAGTTTCCTGTTTTATTGAAAAATTAATTTTGATGATCGTATGTTCTACATGTTAGTAACTCATTTGGCATCTCACATACATGAGGCGGTAGCTAACACTTGTTAAGATAGATCTGCTAAAAGGCAACTATCCTAGCTTAGCTAACTGCCCTGCGCTCTGCAGTTGTAAAGCATTCATTCTGTAATGAAAACACAACATTATTTATACACTAATAAAAATATGAATATTACATTCCATTCCTGCTTTATTCTGCCAATAGATCCCTGTAAATCTTCAACACTGGATCTTTAAAGAAATATTTACAGAAGTTAATACGTCCCTCTGCACAGAGAACTATCAAGGCCATGAATAATGTCTGTAAAGAGAGGTATCATGGCTTTCAGCACAGTAGCTTAAGGAAGGTTTTTTCACCTCTTACAGCTCATTAGCTGTCTGGCTGCTAATGATACCTGTAAATGAACGCTGCCTCACACTTGTCTATTAATACATCATCATCTGGCGAGGCCAGCAGTGCTCCGGGTTTAATTTTAGCACCGTCATCTCTTGGCTCTGTGCCACCTCCGATTCTATAATCTGTGTGTAGGAGGAATGTGTTTTAAAAGGCAGTGGTCGCTCACCGTTTTCTCTGAAGTTTTATGTGGGCTACAGGTGATGCTGGCCCCCCTGCTGTAAACACATCCGTCAGTAGATTCACACTGCCTCTCCTCCTCGGGAGTCTTGTTTGCTGCATCTAGTTTTGGCCCGATGGCGTCTGCTGAATTGCATTTGCTCCAGCTGAAAGCAGAGATTGGGTTTTTTTTTAGTACTCAATAACAACATTATTGTGAAATGTCTCCAAGAACTTTGAATAAAACTAGGTTGAGCACATTTAGCCCACTTATACTGGGGCTCTAGTGTTTGTTTGACTTGAGAGGCAGCGCCCCTCCCTGAAAGAATAGCAAAATAACTATTGAGGTCACGTTTCCTTGGTCTCTGAAAGTGGGTCACTTGTTCTACTGGTCAGCCTCAGAAGACGTGGTAAACATTACGACAGAACAGGACATGATAGTCACAGTCGGTAAAAAAATATTCTCATGAGTCGAGCTGAAACAATTATGCAATCAAAAGAAAAACAGTTGCAGGGGCGGACCTAGAGAAAGATGGGGTGGCAAAATAGTTGGACTAGAGACCTTAAAGGGTAGGAAAAATATATAGGAAAAGAAGAAGATATTTTAACTCAAAAACATTACATTATTATTATCTACAAGTAAAACATTGAATAAAAGTATCTAAAGGTGGCATAATAAGAAATCAAGGAATTGTTTTTCTCCGAATCTTCAGACATTTTATTTTTACGATGCAAGTTTTTTTTTGTTTTTTTTTGGAACAGAAGTCCATGACTTAGCCTAAAATGTTAAAAAAAAAGATTTTAAAAAATTACATGTTAATTTACGCTTTATAACAGGACAACTATTAGAGCTGCGTGAAGTCAAAACCTAGCCTCATCCTAAATTAAATTAAATTAACAAAAAAACCAAACAAAAAAAACCTGAACAGCCTCAGTTTTATAAATTTCATCCAAAACTGGGGTGGCAGCTCAGGTGCAGGTTTCCTCACTTGCCCAAGTGGGTCATAAATCTACTTGCCCAACATCCATTTTTACTTCCCTCTGTACAAATTGTTTTATTAGCGGTTATTTAATAACAAGACCGATATTAGTTTTGTTCTCTTTACCATTTGCCAGTCAAGCTATTGAGCCTCCAGATTTACTTGCCCAGCATTGCATTTTACTTGCCCCGGGCATGTGAGCAGTCTTTATTGTTGAACCCTGGGACGGCAAGGCATCTTTTAGGAGTGGCAGTTGCCACCGCGTGCCACCCCTCTAGATCCGCCCGTGATTAACTGACAATATTTTGATTCTGATTAACTGATTCAAGCAAAACTGTCAAACATTTGCTGGTTTCAGCTTCTTAAATGTGAAGTTTTGCTGCTTTTCTTTGTCATTTATGATAGTAAACGAAGACTGGCTGATTGATTGCTGGTTGGACAGAAGGAGCAAATTGTGAAGAAAATTTTTTTCCCCCTATTTTTTGACATCTAAATGCTTAATTGATTAATTGATAATGGAAATAATCAGTAGTTGCAGGCCTACTGATGGGTAGATTTATTTTCATATGTTCTGAATGATGCAAATGAAGCCATTGCTGACACGCTCTCTGTGATCAGCTTGTACTTCCTCCCATGACCTTTACCTGTTTGTTTCAAAACTACCATAGTGACATTCCCTCAGGAGTCAAGTTTCTATTCAGTACACATAATTAAAGTTCCGAAGCTCCCCTCCCCTCCTCTTCTCTTTTCTCTCTGTCTCTTCCTCTCTTCCCATTTCCTTGCCAATGGTTTAGCAGCTCATGAGATCGACTGCTGATTCACCCATTGACCGAACAAATCCACTTGGCAGGAAGGAGTTTGCTCCTCCTGCGTGTGTCTCATTTTCACCTCGGCGAAGCGCCTCATCTCCCGTCCCTCTGGCAGGTTAAGCAGCGGGAGGAACCACACCCTCCTTCACGAGGGTCATTAGGAAGGTACGAGGGGACCAGCGAACGTGGTGTCAACAACAACGGTGTCATCCCATCAGGCGTGTCAGCGTCCTATTGTGCTCTGGCAGGTGTGCATTACACGCTCTAGTAAAATGGCTCTCTCACAGCAGCACAACAGCTACAACTCAGTTAGAGAAAAGCCCAAGGATTTGTGTAATTTACTTAAGTTACGTAATCACTTGGTATTTAATCATGTCATCAGTACAATGTGGCGTAAAATAGCCTCCAGAGATCAAAAGTAAAAGGGCCATTCCACAAAATCTGTGCCATTTTTATTCTTTTATTTATTTTTTGTCTTTTATTTATATGTATTTATATTGACGTGTTTATTCTTGTGTTTATTTTTCTGTTATTGATCTGTTTTGTTTCTACTATGTTTTTATTCTTTATGTTATAATTTTACCTCAGTTTTAGATTGCTTTTGTTCGGCCTCACTCTCTGGATTTGTGTCGTTATTTTGCCTCCTGGGTAAAACTCTAAAGTCAGTTTTTTAAAGGTACTATGTAATAAAATTATTATTGTTTTTATCTTTATTTGCATGTCATAACTTTTCTAAATTAAACTTGATTCTTTATCTTTTCTCAGCACTGTATCTAATAACACACGTTAAACTATTGAAAATGTGTAATAGTAAATCTCCGGACATTTTATTTTATTTATTTTTTTAGGTTTCTACATGGAATATTGTGTATATTTGTGAAAGGACTGAAAGTACTGACTGAGTTATTAGCATAGAAGTAGAAAATAAATGAAATGTAAACACGTGGCGACTTTTTTATTGAAAAAAAAAAAAAACATCCAAGAAATTATTTAGGCATCAGAACTGAATGTTGAGATTGATGTTCTCAGTCACACTTTTTTTTTCTTCCCCCAACTGAAAACAGATAAAGATAATTCACTTTTGTTCTTCTCATGGCTTCTGACAGACTCTAAGGGTGCTGCTGCTTGTTGATCATGTGACTTGCGTAGTGCCTCAAAGTTTTAGAAGGGGGATGAGTCAGGGTAAAACTGAGGGCATGACTACAATTGGTATTTTCACCATCATATTATGAGTTTATGATGAGAAAATTATTTAAATATCTAAATTGGGAATATAACCACACAGTAATACAAAAAACGTATTGCCGGAGGATTCTAATCACTATATTTAAAGAGTGGGGGTGGGCTAAGATCCAATTTTTGGTGTTCTACGTAGTTTTTATTAAAGTTTTATCTTAAAATTCCAATAAGGACAAAGTGTCCCACGCTTTGCTTGATATTTTAACATATATAGATATGTTTCATGTATTGACCTGGGGACAAAATAGGTACAGAATGGACAAACCCCAGAGAGTGTTCAGGGGGCAGATGAGGAATACCTGTATGTCAACATCCCTTCACAGCAGATGATTCAGCCCAGGCACTGGTGTTACTCAACAGCACCACCTATGTTTGAGAAATAGAGCTTGTTTTCATCATATCAAGTGCGCATAAAAAGCCAGATTACTGTTAAGGACCTACCGGGATCTCTGTGACGCAGCAAATGTTGTTTGACACCTGAAAGACAAAACAAGGTGCGTCACTTACTTGAACATAAAGTTTTATTTCCTCAAACAATAGAAGAACCCTCCGTGCGTCAATCTGTGACCACGTTTGAAAAGTATCTCCATTCTGCTTTATATTAAAAAAAAAAGTGTCGTTCTCTTTCTAATAACACTAGAAAACAAGACCATGAGGCCATGAGGTGTTAAACGATCGTGCCAATATGAACTGCGTAATATCGTCCTCTCCCACAACAGGATTACGCACTGTCCATCTCTTGCGCAGCATCCTATTCCGAGCTCTTCCTTCACACGCCATCCCCGCCGATTCCACGCTTTGTTTACATCTTCGTTTTTACATCAAATTCAGCCACAAGTTCAGTTTCAGGTCGAGCACAGCTGCTGTCATGCCGTCGCACCATGTTTCACCATCGCAGCGGAAATTCCCACTGGATTTTATGTGGCTTGACGGTCCTTCTTGCTGACGCAGTTTAATTTACCTGTTGTCATGTCGACGATGAAACATTCAGGATTTTAAAAAAGTGTTAACGGACCTTTTCGTCAACGTGTTTGCCTCCAAATACAGGACTTTTATTTTCTTTCTGTCATTATTCTTTACACTTTCACAACAGCGCCTCTGGGCTTTTATTGTTACCTTCTCACCCAGCAGCACTCGAGTGCTTATGAATTACATAGTGGTATTCTCTACGCAACATACGCAGCATTATGTCGCTCTCGCCCTATAATAACATAAATAACTTACGTGTTTATCCCAAGCCTGTGTTCCTCCCCGTGCCGAGCGAGTCTCATCCATTTCCCGGCCGGCTCCGGCTCAGTCCCGGTCCTCGGTGAATGGACATTCCACCAGCAGGTTCCCGTTTCAGCCTCATTGTCGCTATTATCAATCTGGGAGCGCACGTTTATCACAGTGTATCCCCCTAACGATTTTCCATAGCGCAACACGGGAACCCCGCCCCTGACACTCCCCCGGCTGCTGGTTGGCCGGGCTGCTCCAGAGTCTTTCCTCATCGCCAGAATCACATGTGGCTGACGCATGTTTACAAACATCGCTGAATCACATGGTAATGGGCGCCGTTTTACCGTAAACTACCTCATTTTGACGCAGCTACCAGATGTCGTGCCGAGAGCCAATTATTCTATTTTTTTCTCAATGACGGAGTAGGAAAAAAAAAATAAAGAAGGACTCAGACAATGTAAACCACAGTCTGTCTATATATATGTATATATATCACTGAGAGCAGGAACCGCAGATTTACTCGTTGGGCCGCTCGGTCCCAGCCTGGGGAATTAAAAAGAATAAAATAATGGGGGGAAAAACATCAGTGATGGTTTTGTATTTTCTATCTCAGGTTGTATAATATGTATACGATAAAGGTAAATTATATTTATATTTTTTTATTTAGTCATATTCATATCCTATACTATATTATTTTTCATATGTGTACAAGTCTTTCTATATAATGTATCCTTATATTTTTATTTTTTTATTTTATATACACAGTAACTCGTTCATATCGCAAGCATGCAGTTATCTCGTGCAATATAGAACATATCCGTATTTGTATTTATTTATACTGCGCAATATTTATTAATATTCTAAAACTGAAACGGTCCTGTAAAGTTTCTGCTTGTATCTTTTGAAACCAAATCTCTGCTCCCCTGTCAAATAATCAGTTTTACAAGGTAATATTGTATATATATTTTCTTATGATGCTGTACACAATACATGTGTGTATTACATTTGTGCAACTATCCTGTACAGTTTCTCAGATATGTGTATGTAGAATCAGAATCAGAAATATTTATTGATACCTGAGGGGAAATTGCTCAAGTTACAGATGTAGAATAGAGCAGAACATAAGCCTAGAGAAATTAAGAAAATAGAAAATCAGTATATAAAAATATGTATGTTCTACTTGAATATAACCAAATTGTATAACAATAGTATAACAAAAATATAAACACAAGTATGCAAAAAAAAAAAAAAAAAATTAAAAAATATATTAAAAAAATCGGTAATTGTAATCGGTAGCAGCAAATATGCATACACATGGAATTCATGTATATCGTTGAAAAACAGAAGAAATAGAAAATAACCAATGTCAAGAATTATGTAGTGTGGATCAGACTACAATATATAACAGCATAAATAAATAATACTGCTCTGTGTATAGCACATTGACTTATGGCACAGATTATTGCAGTTGAGTTGTTGCACATGATTGTCAATTAAGTCAGTTAGTATATATAGTTTGTGTATGCATTGTTTTCTATTTCATATTTTGTACTTTTTGTTATCTTGTTTTAAAATGCTGGAAATCCAAGAAAGAAAATCACTTTTGATTTAAGTACTAATAACCCATGGGGGGCCACAAGTAATTGATCGATTTTAAATGCGTCACAGGCCAAAAAAGCTTTTATGATGAACATTATGAAATCTTCTCCCCTGATACCTATGTCTGCATATATTTGTTTCTGTGTACCCTGCTATTTTATTTATTTTCTTTTTAATGTAAATTTTCTTTTTATATTTCCATCTTATGCTCGCCATATGTAGGCTAGTGGTTTTTACATTTGGTTTACATCAGCTTTTATCATTTATCTGATTATATGTTGTTCATTACATTGTTGTAGACTTCTTATCTCCTGCTAGAGCCTCAGATGTGGTTATTTTTAGGCGTTATATCCATATAATATCGCAGAATAGGAACTGTTATGGTCCTATCTGTCCATCTTCATTAAGTCTAAAGAACTGCTTTTTTTTGTAAGGGTTCCTGTCAAAAATGTTTTGTGGCCTAAACATAGATCTTGGCAGCAATTTGTGAGGTGACAAGACAAAAAATATATATATCGTCTAAATTGTAATGGCGTTTTTGTTACAGCAGATGGCAGTGTAACACCCAAAAATGTGAATGTGGTGAAGAAGCTTCATGCTTTTTGAATATCCTTTGTCATCCCCAAATTCCCCACTATAATGTAATTAACTTTATGAACCTCTGGTATCGCTTTTATATGGATTTGTGGCGTACTTATTGTTGATTTACAGCGATCTAATAGGCCACCGTGTCGTTTGTCCTATAACCATTTTCTGAGAAAAAAAAATCAAATAAAATGGACACGGAACGTATTTTCTTTTAACTTAATACCCCGTTTCCATTCCACGGGCAATTAAAGCCAATAAAAGCCACACATTAAGTACTTTTACCTCTGTAAGTCGTGCCTTAATGAGCAGGCTAAATTTACTTGAGTGAGATTTACCGTAACTGACGTGACTCACTGCTCCCCTTTACTGTACCTTACGGTAATTGACACGTAAAGTTACGTCAGTCACGTTTTGGCGGGATATCACCTGACCCCCTGACTAAGCCCCCTAGAGACCCCTATTGAAATCTAACAAAAATACGTTTAATACATAATGAGCAGTTGTGCTCGTTTTTTGAAACTCAGACCCTCACAACCTTTCAAGTAAGTACATGTATGTTTAAATGTTGTGTGAAGTGTGGGCCTGATAAGTTAAAACACAGCTCTGAAAGTAGTTTTGGTTTTAATGCAAGAAAATTAAAACGTTAAGAGTCCTTGTAAAGAAAACAAGCTAACGTCTGTTTTAATAGTCGCCTAGCAACAATGTTCTTGCGACTGAAAGGCCGAGTATACTATAAACTCGACTTTCCATGTCGAAAACCCTGGTTAGCTTAAGACATATTATATCTTCCATTGGACACCACTGGGACTCATCAGGAGAACAAGTAACTGTTGGGTGTTTAAAGGCCTCATGGCTGATATGACGGAGGTCTCCCAGTAGGTGGAGATACAGTATCTGCTATTGGTTGTGCTTTGCAGGAAACACAATTAGTACATGGATCAAACTCTGCTCTCCTCAAATCAGATTCTCCACACGTTGTTTTCCATGCAAACTGTTAGTGGCTGTGTTTTTCCCCTATCTTCTATCATCCGTGCACGTGTGCAGCTGTGGAGAGCAACTTAATTCAATAAATGCACTTGAAATACTTGTTCAATCTGTGAATATTTCCATCTTATGCTACTTTATACTTAATCAGAAAAAAATGTTGGACTTTGTACTCATGAAATATTGTAGGCCCCCACTACAATATTTGACAGCTATAGCAGTTCACAGGTTCAGGTTTAACATAGAAAATATGTAAGAGCCTGACGAGATACTGGATTCTTTCTTTTTTTTTAAGGCTGGTAACGATATTTGGGGGGAAAAAAATCTAATATTGATATGTTGGCCAATATTGCAGTGATCCCTCAAACACTTGTGACAAAGATATGTAATGAAGGCAGGATATCTTGCTTAATAGTAAACTTTATAGCTAAAAAATGAATTGGGGTAATAAAATAATAAACTTTGACTGTTTTTTTCATTTTTGGTATAATGTTCTGTATTATGTTTGGTGCACACTGGACGACGTATATGCCTGTATAGCTGTGTTAGGCCAATATTGGGATGATAAAATTAGTCTGGCTCTACACAGCATATGATCAGTTTATAAAATGTGTAGGCCTTATTGTTATGGGTTAAATTATCCACTAGAATATACAGTAAAGTGGTTAGCTCCAGTTTATTGCCAATACTTCTGTAACTTACTCAGATAAAACTTAGATACAATTTTCACTGCAGGACTTTGACTTATTTTTTGCACGGTGGTATTGCCACTTTAATTAAGTAAAGAATTGAATACTTCTACAATCACTGACTATAGAATAAGCTACTTGTCTTATTTTTGAAAGCCTGAGATTGTCGTATGAATGCAGCTATTTAAACCCAAAGACTCATTTGTCATAGATGACAAGGAAATGCAGCATATTCTCATAATTAAGAAGCTGGAACCTGCAAATATTAGACTTTTTTTTAAACGCCTGCAACAATTAATTGAGTATCAAAATAGTTTGCAACCTATATTCTTTTGATTGACTAACCAATTAATTGACTCATCATGCAGCTCTAGACTGTATGGAAGATGCACCTGGTCATTTCTATGTCTTAAAGAGAAAATGTGCAATTTTAAGGTGAGGTGAGTGTTTTTGTCTGGTAACACCATGTTTTAGCGTACAAAGTAATAGATAGAGGCTAGGTTGGTGATACTCAGCAACATGGGTGGGGGCATCAGAAGCTCACATACAAGGCATCCAGCCAATAAAAGCCACACTGAATTCAGCTTTCTTGGTCAGTGTTGCACACACTGAGGAATTTATGGCTTCAATTGATTACATACTACATCAACACTGATTGGACATCCATGTGAACAGTTCAGAATTTACCCTTTAACAAGTCCAGGGTAGTAGCTCGGTGTTGGTGGTATGACTGCTGGCTCCTCCTGTTCCCATGTCTATGTTTCCTAAAGAAAGGCACTAAGCTCCGAATTGCTCTCAAAATATTTGTATGTGTTGGAAAATATTTATGCCAAATAAATGGAAAAATATATGTGAGAGAAGTATAGTGAAATATAGGGACTATAAACTGTAGCCCTGATTGTATGAGAAATGTCAGATTTGATGTTGGAGTAAACATGCAGGTTGGAATATTTCTTGTTGTAATCTTCAGCGATGGCGTGATACGGCCTTGTTCAGAGGGACTGCAGAGCTGCTATCGGCAACACCACAGTGACCTTTGCACCCATTCAGCTTTACAGCAGTCGTATGGACAGTGGGACCCTCCAGCCTGGTGAGCTGAGTGAGTAAACAGTTACAGCAGGCATGTATAGGCTGTCAGTGTAACAACAAGGGTTGAAAAAGGTCACATCAGCTAGAATGACAGCAGCGCTTAATGTGCTGTGGCTACATCAACTGCACAAACACGCACGTATATTCCCGCTCCAGAATATCCACACCCAGAATGACAGGTGACCTTGTGACCATGTGTTGTGTGACTGAATTTTCTCGGCCATTAGGTTATTGCCTTTTGTCTCAAAACATTCGCTGGCATTAGCGCTGGACCACTACAGACAATAACAACAATATTTTTTGTTGTTAAGATACAGATTTAGCAACAACAATTTTCTGATTAAATTTAAAGGAGATGCGAGTATTATTTGAACGTATTGGAAAGATAAACTACATGAGGGAGATGATAGGTGGGGGCACCCATTGTGAAATTCTGTGTTGATACCAATGTTTAAAGGGATAGTTCGCATTATTTTATATGTGGTTGTATGAAGTACTTGTCGATAGTCTGTGTATTACCTTTAGTAGACAGCACACCCCCAGTTTAGAGAAGCAGAGAGGGACACTAGCATGGAAGCTAAGCAATGAATTGCTGTGGACAAGGTCAGCAGCAATATGTGCTTTAGCCACTTAAAAAAAAATCAATATCAGTTTCAGTGAATTCTATATGTAGAATATTTTCACCACTTTACCTTGCTGTCAAACAGTCTTTCCCCACTTAAACTGTTGTTATATAAGCCAAATATCACTCTCTCCATACCAACCAGACTCCGTGTGGGAAATCAGTAATCTTAGCTTGCAGAACATGAGAGTTGCTGGTCTCCCGCTGCCTCTGTTTGTTCGTTTGTGTTATTGTGGGACTTCAGTGTTTCTAAAGGTTAGTTTGGATTCAACAATGTCACACAATAATGCAGACAACTCCCCTGTTCTGTGCGGTAAATTTACTGTTTTTGCCAGAGGAGTCTGGTTAAGAGAGAGAAAGTGGTATTTGGCTGATATAATGTGGTTTCCTGTAAGAAAAGGCTGTTTGAGGATAAGGTAAAACGGAAAAAATATTGTAAATACCGCATACACAAGGGCTGAAAAATCAATTGAAATTTTGAAAAGACAATGAGGATTCACCGAAGTGACAAAAACGCACACTAACTAATGAATCGAGGCAGCGATTACATACAGCCCCACATCAAATAGTCTAAACTATCCCTGTAAAATAACAATTGGCTGATAGCCAATGCCGATAGTGATGTTTTTGTTGTTGTTGTAATGTTTTAGTTATTTATTCCCCCTGTTATGCCAGGGAAACAGAAATATACGTTGTAAAAAAAAACAAAAAAACTTTACTTTTTAAAAATCATTAAGCTTTTCATTACACGTCTTTGAATGAGCATATCATACGTCATGTCAGACTCGTGTCCAGCCAGTGGCTTCTCTTCGAATCAACAGCTGCGTGTGCTAGCTACTGTTATCCAAGTCAGACATCTTATTTGCAGATATGCTGATAGTAGTCAACAAGACGAATATTGACTAGGGCTGCATATTGAAATCCCAATA
>JAJHUR010103899.1:0-24646 GCA_027495735.1 Lutjanus campechanus
ATTAACGATTGGTTTTAATTCACATTCGTAATACTGTCGTTTAGGTTTTCGTACAGTTTCTGGATATTGTGTTTGTGTTTTTACAAAAATTACACAATTTATTCCACAAAGCAATTATATATATATATATATATATATATATATATAAACATGTCAAACACAACAAACAAAGACAAAACACTATGATTTGACCCATGGCTATTCCTAAATGAGGTTTCTTTTTGAAAAGGCAGGATGGGCGTAAAATAGCTTTTGATTTACACATGGTGCACTTAGTTATAATAAAAATAGAGGAGGGGTGGGAGGATTTTAATTAATTACAAAACAACAGAAGCATTGACAAACTTCTAATTTCACATATTTGTAGATGAGGTGCAGATATTTTTGAGACCTGTGTTTGTATGATACAGTGCTTTGTTTTGGTTAATGAGCTACTTGTTTCACACTTAAACAAACTGTGCCAGTGTCATTATTAGTAGCTGTAATCATCCCATTTCCAATCAAGCACACCCCTCAGTGTGTCAGAAAACAAAAAAAAAATGGAACAAAGACTCCAGAGCTATGAAATTTTGGCCAATATTGAACAATTCAAATCCATACAGACCAAAGGTCTGTGCCATCAACAAAAGGTAGGTGTTTATTATGCAAACAACAGAACACATGGCCCTAGTCTGTAAGGCTCAGAGGTCCAAATAGCAAATAGTTTTGTGCCATGAACAATGCCAAATAGTCAGACAAATCACCCATTCTTCAGAATTATGACATTTAATACGATCATGTCCTACCAAAAAACTTCAAAACTTATTAATGCCAACACTCTAATTCTTTTTTTTTTTTTTTTTTTTGATGAAAATGTATTCTTTGAGGATTTATATAATGAAATATATGTAAATAAAGGTTGCCTGAATAATTATGGTCAGTGTAGTTGGTGGCCAACAGACTTCCGTATTAATATGAGAAAACAAAAATTGGGAAATGAGCTCTTCATATTTTAGAAACAGGGAAACAAATCATTTCCAATTTTTCCATTTTTTTGTTTTGATAATAAAAAATACAAAATGAAAAAATGTGAATGGAAAATGAAAAATTTCACCTTACTTCCTCGATTTATTTTCTTCTGGTAATTAAGCTTAAGAAAATTAAAACCTAACATTAAGCAAAAATTAAATTACTCTCATTGATCATACCATCTCCAGTGCCTTTGCAGATATTTTCTTCAAATTTAGCGATTGTCAACCTGCTGGCTAAGAGGGAAATCTTATTTTGAAAGCAGCACAGTGGAAAAATAATTGACAGAGAACAGAGCCCAGCCACATGTGGAAACACAAATTATTAAGTATTTGTTGTGCAGCCACAAAGAAAAATAAAGAAAACAAACTGAAATCCCATTTTTGCGTCTGTCCACAAAAACAAGAAAATGAGATCTCGATTTTCCTAACATAAGCACATCAAAGAAAATCAGACGATGGGGCATCTTTTTTTCATTTTCCATTTTTTATTATCAAAACAAAGCTGAAAAACCTGAAAAAAAAGGCAAATGGAAAATGACCCATTTCCTGTTTTTTTTGTTTTTGTTTGTTTTTTCATTTTCTTTTTCTGATTTTGGTTTTCTCCTGTTAAAACAAAAATCTGTCGGCCACCAGGTACACTGACCAGATCCTCTTTGGATTTGGCTAACGCAGACTGCTGAAACCTCGTATTAACTCCAGCTGAGCTTTAGCATTTCACAAAGACTGAGGGCTGTTGATTCTGCCTCACCTCGTGATGCAGTCAGAATGCCATGTAGAGCATGATATTTGAGGACCAGCAGTGAACTTGCCTTCATATAGTTTGTTTGTTTGAGTCGTGCTTGTCATTCCACCTGCTGAATGAACTCAGTATGTCATTTGATCTCTCTGCGTCCTGAGTCAACATCATTCATTTTTCATTGTCTACACCACAGCAGAGGGGACAACATGGATATCGAGTTCTGTTTTAGTTCACTTTGACCGCATGTGGAACAAACCGCAGTTACACTGTATGTTGTGACTGCAGATGAACAAATCACAATCCTCCTGTTCTTCAAATCATGTCTTTTATAGTCACAGCAGATGGGAGTTTAAAAATCCACAGTGTTCTACAGTATGTTCAGTCTCATGAACCAGGGTTGTTTTTTTTGTTTTTTTCAGAAAATCCAATATTATTGGTCGACTAGACTGCATGCACGTCTACACTCAGGCACCCCCTGAGACAGAGACAGGGAATACTTGAGCAGAAGGGGGGAAAAGGCTCATGCCATGATTATAAAGTGTGTGATGGCAGACCTGGATCAATCCACAATTCTCGTATCATCACATCCCGGCATCCCTCGTGTGTACCAGCTCCTGTGATAGTAATTGATACTTTGTCCTGCAGCAGATGTTGTGTCAGAGTTGAGATTCAACAGTCTAAACCTGACAAGAGGAACAAAGCAGCACCTTAATAAGGTGCTGGAGATGCATTTAGCATATCTTAAGGCTCATTTATGCACAGT
Source organism: Lutjanus campechanus (assembly GCA_027495735.1). Lineage (NCBI taxonomy): Eukaryota > Metazoa > Chordata > Actinopteri > Lutjaniformes > Lutjanidae > Lutjanus > Lutjanus campechanus. The sequence continues at coordinate 2,513 of JAJHUR010103899.1, forward strand.
TTATATGCAAAAGTGAATGCCATCTATGCATCCTTTATATTGGCATGGATGTTTCAACAATACATCCCTGTGCGACGCCATAGAAGGCGTCACACAGAGTCTAACATTACCCCAAAGAAGAAGAAGGTTGCTGCGGCAGTGTTGTAGAAGGCTGATGTCGATCACAACTTGAAGTTCTTTGTTCTGTCAAGGTCGTATCTCACTTAAACAGTTGGCTACACTGCTACGCTGTTCCCGAGTGCTCTTCCATTTAATGCATATCTGTAAGCTTTCAGAAAATGTGCACAAATGTGGACTAAAAGAACGCAGAGTAGGGACGGAAAGCTCCGTATTTAACATTTAGTATAAATGTGGCATTAAGGTGAATCCAAAGCAAGATTGTAACATTGTATGCAACATTTCTAGAGAGAGAAGTGACTGAATGCTAACATCAATTGATTCGTGGTAAATGACTAATGGGTTATCGAATATGTTCTTGAAATGTGGCTAGAGGGGTCAAGATTCTCCAAATCCACGTCCAAGTCTGTATGATTTTTGATTTTATTTCATTATTATTTTCGATTTTGCACGGATGGCTAAGCCACTGTTACTATCAGCCACAGAGTTTTGCCTCTGAAGTGATGTTTTTTTCTTCAGACACATGCCAGATGGCGCAAGTAGCGGGAAACAAGTACTGGGAGAATCACCAATTCTGCCTTTCGATTCAATTCTTGAAACTGAAAGCTCATTTCCGTTGATTTTTGATTTAACTGTAGCAACCTGAAACACAGCAGTCTGAAACTGTCCTTTTGACAGCATTTGAGCTTCCCACTCTGAGCATGATTTTAGGAGGAAAATGGTCACAGTGTGAAGATGGTAAGGTTTTTTTTCGACCCAGCAGTGCTCCTGTCATTCTCCAGTTTTCTGATCATACTGGCTAACACAATTGTTTCTCATTCCCCTACTCAGCCACTCAGTAACAGCTGCCCGCTAGTACCAGCCATCTTTTAGGTCAATTTTCTCGTCTTCGTTTTGTTTTCCAGCCTGTTCATTTATAATTTCTGCTGTTTCTGCTTGGCTGATGGGTCTGTTTTTGGACTTGTTTGCCTTTGCTGATCATCACTTTTCAACCTTATTTGCCTTACTTAATACTCACACATTCCGCTTTTTTGGGTTCACATCGCTTAACCAGAATGTGACGTGCACAGAGTTGATAAGTGACATTTCCAAAAACTTGTTATGTTCAGCTAACTGACTTTTTTTCAGCAGCCACTTCCATTTTACCATGAAATAGTGTAAACACAGGTGTTACCAATGACACCAATTAAGCCTCCATTCCATTCAGGTCAAACAGAGTCAGGGTGCTGCTATTCCGCATGTTGGCTCACTGGAAAGGCTCTGATGGAACGGGACCTTAATTAGCAGTGTTTAGTGTTTACCTCACAATTTTGTATCAATGTGGCTGCTCTGAAAAAGGTCTATTTAAGGCTACAGGATATTACCGTCCATCTTACTTTGCCATACTAGCAGCCATCTCACAGTTCTCCCAACTAACTGAAAGGCTTTACATTGATTTCAAAGTGAACAAATATACATTTAATTTCCAAAGAAAGCATTTTTGACAGCTGGAAAGTTACAGGTATAATCAAGTGAATGGTGGCTCAGTTCCATTTAGCTGCCCCAGTTTCAGGGTCCTGGTATTGTTCATGTTGGATCACTGTCATACTGTCATGACTTACAGGGACACTTGAACAGAACAAAGTCATCATCACTGTACTACATGTGATTTTATTACTATGACAAATCAAGAAGTCTGCTGTGAAAAATAACCGACCAGGCCCTGATGGTGACAGTGATAGAACATACTGTAGGTTCTGTAATACGTGTTTTCTATATTAATCTGAATTTGAAACTCAAGTTTGTAGCATCTTAACGCTGTATACTGTACTTATACCACATTACACCACTTTCATATACATGATAACTCAGTGATAGCTTAATCTTGCTACTTTGATTTATTTGACATCTCATTACAGAAATATCCAATACTGTATGTTGTGATTATTTATGATCATGGACACATATGGACACAAAAATGTGTATGTAATTTACATATGACTTGTAGCAGTGACTGTTCGATCAATACAGCAACATTTGAGTGCTATAGACTCTTTAGTGGGGTAATTTAATCAAAAATGCAAATTTATGCCACTGTATGTTTCCCCCCCTACTGCTGCAGCAATATGTTGAATTGATAACAGCTGAAAACTTGGCAGCCAACAGCGTCACAAGAAATGAGAATGTATCATTGACTAATGAAGTTGGACGGTGTTTACAGCAGTAGTGATGACAGTGTTTATCTTTCCTTTCATGGAAAAAAAATAATAGTAATAATGTCCCCTCAATCATTTTGATACAATGTTGAAACCTCGGGACTATCAGCATTTGATAGAAAGGTTTCCGAGTGACGTCAGTTTCTCAAGAAAGAAACCTTTTAGTTAGCTCAGAGTGCAGAATTAGCTGTCAGCTCCGGCATTCTGGGCAGAGCCCTCAGTTTTATATTGTGCAAAATGCTGGAAAGTGGTGGATAGTTTTACACAGAACCTGGTGAGAAAGAAACAGCTCACATCCCATCAGTTTGTTATCACAGAAGTTTCGCCTGTTCACATGGGATCATAAAACTTTCAATAACTCCAATTTTGGTTTCATAAAGGACTCAGACCCCAGACTCCTCTGTGAAAGTGTTTGTGAGCACTGTTAGCTTCCGGACAGGACAGGCTGTACTCTACTGCACTGAGCACATGAGCTGAGGAATAGTAAAACTAAAAGAATTTCATGAGACCTAATGGAAAATTATTCAATCAGAATTCACGGGAGAGAGTGACACCTAGAATGATGGGCATGTTGTGTGTTACTCTATGTCGCCCTGGTGATGGAGACTCAAACAGGTGGTTTTTGGAAAAAGTTGATGAATACCTCCAGCTGCAGTCTGTAAAAAGAAATGTCCAAATGCAGATCTAAATGGCAGATGGACCACGAGTGGACCAAACTGCACCGGCAAAATCAGTGATTTTACGTTGCAGAACACGTAAGTTGCTGTGATATAACAGTCGTGTATAGTATAGTTTGTGTAATAACACATTGATTTATTTTACAGTGAAGAAGATAATACTAACCAAGGGTTACTAACATTGGTAAAACCTACCAATTTTCTGATTGTTGAATTGTTTTCTTTTTTTTTCCCCCATTCATTCTGAGGTTCGCTGAGGACTTTGATGCATAAAAAGTACAAACTTGTGCCTAAAAATTCACCAAATGAAGTGTCTGGCACTCAAAATCTCATGGGGGAGGATCCTCAGACTTGATTTGTGTCCCCTGGGTATGGGGCCACTGGCAAGGTGTCTCTTTATTTTTTGAAATTGAATTTGGCAACTCTAATTGAGTGTCTGGTATAATTAGAGGAAACAGCAGGACTTTCATACACGCCGACATTATTAATGTAATATCTGGAGTAAGGGAGGTTCTGTGCTTGTAACTTGCACTGCAGGCAAACACCAGTTATTTTATGGTAACGCTCTTTTTTAATGCTAATGTCTTAATGTGTTAGTGTGTGTGTGTGTGTGTGTGTGTGTGTGTGTGCGTGTGGGGTGGTAAAGTAATGTCACGCTAAAACAGGTGGGTGGTAAAATGTTTTGAAAATGAAGAGTGTTTTGACTGGTTTTTCCGGCAGTTGCTTCATTACTAAATTTTGAAAATGTTTGTAATTAAGCTATTGTGACAGTGTTTTCACATGTTTCCTAACCCCCTGCTGATCACACATCCTGAGTTTACAAAAAAAAAAAACCTGTTCAAGCTCTAATAATCTAAGTAGTTAAGAAAACTTCACAATCAAAATCAAAAATACATGTTTCCTCTTAACTGTAGTGCTGTTTTTGGTGTGAGTTGCAGAGTTTTGGAGGTGTCGGCTGTAGAGATGTCTGTCTGCTCTCATACATAATGGACCTAGATGGCACTCGGCTTGTGGTGCTCAAAGTGCTATGAAGAGATACACGTCTTCTGCGTGGTGAAACCGTTGGCAGGTGTAGTTTAGGGCTGCCCCTGACTAAAAGTTTTCTTAGTTGACCATTGATTTAAAGCCATTAGCCATATTTTTGGGGCATGAAGGGAGCTGCTTGTTATATACTACCAAAACAGTAATGAGCGTGAATGTGTTGGAACAACCAACAAGGAAACTGAACATTTTGTTAATTTATTTCACAGTTTAGCCTCACACAAAACATGAATAACTTCCAACTTTACTTAAATTCATGGACTTATCAATATGATATACTGTATATACAGATTAACTTACTAAGTCACAAACTTGCTCCTTACCCGCTTCACATGTCCTCATCGTCCCCGGAGTCAGTCCTAGAAACTGCTGTAATGTTAAATCATCTCATTGCTGTATTTCCAATTGTCAAACTGCTCTCTGTTGGTCTCTGAGACTTTGTCACAGTCTAATAGTCTTCATCGCTAACTGAGCTAATGAGCTAATGGCAGCTACAGCACAGTTAGCAGCAGTATGCCAGTTGGCTCCACTCCCCGAGCCAAAGGGCGAGGTATGACTTTCATATTTCTGCGACTAATGAAGAAATTCAAATGTGGTTGACTAAAACGTTTAGTCGAGTATTAGGGGGCAGTCCTAACTCACAATTGGATTACCTTCCTGCAAAGAGACATTGCTGTTGAGTTTTCAAATTTATTTATTTGTTTATTTATTGGTGCTCTGAGCACCACAGGTGGAGTGCCATCTACTTCCATTATGCTGGAGAGAAGGCAGACATCTCTATGACACAAAAACAATCTCAGTGTATAAATAGCACTACAGGTTGGGGAAAAAATATGTATTTTGGATTTGGGGATGAGCCTCATCAGTTTGTTAGAACAGAAGTTTTGCCTGTTTACACTGCAGCCATCTAATTAGATTTTGTGCACTAATGTAACACATCTGTTACATGTTGAGTCATGCAGAGGAAACAGCGGGATTTTCACACTTAATGACATTAATATCCATCTATGGTAGAGTGCTGCCTCTAAATACCCATTTTTTGGCCCTTTAGAGTCACTCAGACAAACAATCTTATGACAAGAGTTTATTTTAATCTTTTTCCATTTCAGATGGCTAACATTTTAAAGCTGTAGCCTCTCAGATTCGAGCCAGATGCACAAGACATCTTGTGATTTTTTCACACGTGCATCCATTAAGAGATATATGTATATAAGTCTTGCGATACATCAACGTCATGTTTACATGCTACCTGGGAGGCTACAGTTGACATTTCAGCTAAAAACATGGTTTAAATGGTGTCTTTTGTGGTTAAATTTTAATGTCGCGGCTCATGGACACTTGGATTACACCACCAAGCAGGATGGAGACATGTGAAGCGATGGAATATCGCTTTAAACTGATGGGGCAAATGAATATTTCCCATGAGTATTATTCTCATTTTAAACAATATTTTTCTTTTTTCATTCCTAACTATGATGGTTCAGCATTGCTTTACAAACATTACAATGTTTTCCATATTAATATGAATTTTTATTCATATAATTATATACTAATATAAAATCCAAAAGCAGGAAGTGAAGCAGCAGTCATTCTCTGCTAACATAACATTACATTATTTATTTTTATTTTTTTGCTAATGGTACTTTTTATGCTAATGTTACTTGTGTTTGTGTTAACCCATGCTGATGTTTGATGTTTTGGGGTGCTCAGTTCATTTCTTACTAGCTGCTGAGTGAACTTTGTGTCTCAGTGAGCAGTGTAATTGTAAACTGCTGTTTCTTACTGGTATTCCATGTATCATGTTGGCACAGCTTGTGGTAAATTGTTTCGAAAATCTAATGACAGGTACTGCATATAAATTTACCTCTGAACAGCCTTTTGACTGTTTAAAGGTTCATTTCTACGTACTGAAAGTGTCTGTCATTAAGCAAACCTAATATTGTTATGATGTGTTTTCTACCCCCCTGTTGATCATGGATCCTAATCTACAGTCTGTATTTTTTTAAAAATGCTGTAGGCATCTCTGTAGTTAACACCATGTTTGATATAGCACCTCTGAAGTGCTCCACTTATTAATTCAAACTTGTGGCTGTGTGGCCCACTTTTACGGCACTTTACATAACATAATTGCACCCCTAATTCAAGAAGTCCAACTTCATACATACTGTATTTTACATCTTAATTCAGAGCAGAAAACTGCAATGCAAGCTTTCCTACTATTACTTTTTTAATTTAAAACCAAAGCCCCCGTCACCTTCCTGCAGTGCTTCTTATTGTGCGTGCACGGCAACAGAATACATAAGCAGCAGAAATTCTCTTTCACTCAGTGCCACCGTGTCCGTTTCTGGAGCCTAACCGAGCCAAATGCAAGACCTTTAATCTCTCCGTTCGATTCGACATCTCACAACTCTGAGCAGAAACTTTGTTCATCTCAGTAAGTGGAAAAAAAAAAAAACTTTATTTCACATCATCATTTAGAGCTAAGTCCCAGGTTGCTGACCCACAGCAGTTCAGCCTGCATGCGTAAACAACACAAAGCTTCCAACTGTTTAATTCACTGCCAGGGTCTATTAAAGCAATGAACCCTGCTGTTCAACACACATGCATACCCCTTAATGTCTCCGTCTTCTATGACACCTTGTCTTCACGGGCACACAAACACTCTCAAATGCTATATTACATCTCTCACACACACTTTTACCCATTTTATTCACACTCAGCTCTCTGTTGCTATAGCTCTTTCCCTTCCTCACACACACACACACACACACACACACACACTCCCCCCTTTCTCCTCAGCTCCCTGCAAGCGTGGCTGCGCCAGATAGGACTTAATTTGTCCTGCCTCTAGATGAAAACATATGCTACGCCTCCCCTTTGTAAACAGACTGGGCAATAGAGTAGAAAGAGGAACTTAAGCTTCAGAGAGACAGACTACGGAGACGAGCAGTGAATACCAACAGAGATTACAAAGCCGCAATACAAGAGCTGAATGTAAAAGGTTACTGTATACAGCGGCTGAATATAAGAGTGGATATTTAGAGAGGGAGGGAGGACGGGGGCATATATCACTGAGACTGAATGAAGTCTCACAACGAGGGGAGAAGAGTGAGGCAGAAGAAGATAGCAGGGATTAGAGAATTAGCATTAAATTAAGCATTTATTATTCTGGAGACTGAGAGGGGAGAGATCATCTGGGTGAAAGTATGCGCTGTTTATGACAAAGTTTTGTCAAATTAAAGAGAAAAGAAGAGAAGGGAGATTTAGAAAAAAAACAGAATCAGATCAGGTCCAGTTCCATTTGCAATTTAAGAGTGCAAAGAGCAGGTTTCTGATGACTCATAATATAACATATAAGCCCAATGACAAAGATCATAGAAGAATGCTATGCTGTATTTATTATACATGCTATTTCTTTGAATCAGTATAAAACATACTTAACTTGTTCAACGTGTCATACAAAATCTGTTTCTTTATCACAAAGCACCAAATTGGTTTGGAAACTTTGGTTCTAATTAATGCGAGTGCCCCCATATGTTTTTCAATGTCTGTGGATTGCTTTAGAGCAGAAGTGATTGTCAGCTGGCACATCCAGCCTGCCAAAGCTTCACATCCAGTCCGCAGAATGGCCACTGATGAAAGTATGATCCTCAACGGTGCAAGATAGCGAGATGGGACCTTGACCTACCCCCCATTTGTGTGTACCCTGAATCCAACGGTACCACTCACGAGTCGATACGACCTACAGTGGCAGAGATATGGCCAATTTAAGTTGTCCATATAAATGGATGTGAGTGAAACTTTGGCTACCCCCCATCCCCATTTGTGGGGACGCTGAATCCAACGGTACCACTCCCGTCTCTCTAGGACTTATCGTTCAGAAGTTAGTGTCACGCATGCGCAGTAGAGAGATGGGACCTTGACACCCCCCCCCACGTTTCAGACCATTCTGAGTCGATTGGACATGGTCCCATGGGAAGTTTTGTTTGCTTTTAACTTCTTAAGGAAGCAAGATAGAGACATGGGACCTTGACCTATCCCCCCATTTGTGGCCACGCTGAATCCAACGGTACCACTACGACCTACCGTTCCCGAGATTCGGCCGTTGTCAGAAGCTGCTATAATCGAAGATTATAGCAGGTTTTGACGGGGGGCGTTAGACCTGGTTAGACCTGTGAAGAAAAAAGTCCAAACACTTACCTGAGAAAACCTGTGGAGAAGAAAGCACAGTTACTTACCTGCTAAAAGTCCAGTCACTTACCTGTTTAAACCTGTGGAGAAGAAAGCCCAGTCACTTACCTGTGGAAACCTGTGGAGAAGAAAGCCCAGTCACTTACCTGTGGAAACCTGTGGAGAAGAAAGTCCAGCCACTTACCTCAGGAAACCTGTGGAGAAAGAAGTCCCAGATTTGATATGATAATATCTCTGGAACCATAGCTCGTAGAGACTCAAGAGTGGTACTGTTGGATTTGAGTAGTCCACAAATGGGGGGTGTAGGTCAAGGTGCCTTGAGTCAACCTTGTACGGTTCATGAGTAACAAGCAATCCAAAATCTAAAAAAATTGAAAACTTAAGTGCTCATATCTCAGGAACCTTGCATCGTATAGCATTGGACGTGGTAATTTGGGGTCGCTGAACACACCAGTTGTGGTCCCATGTTGCTACGACTTACCGTTCCAGAGATACGTCCAAAATAAAATTTGCGATGTTAGTTACGCATACTTACCGAAGTCAGAGGGCAACGTGAGTGGTACCGTAGGAAAGCCCGTCCCCGAATTAGTGGGGGTACATGTTGTTTCCAAGTCTCTAAAACATTCCTATCAAAAGTTATGGTAAGTTAAAAATTCATGATTAAATGTAATTCAGCACATAAAGAGTTAAAAACACTGTTGATTTCATTAGAGAACATTGTAAGTTAAAAAAAAAAAAGTTAAAAAACAGCTTTTAAAGCTTGTAAATGCATGTAGGCAGTTCATTTTCACCCTGACTTTCACACACACAACATCTCTCACCCTACACTCACACACTACACACCATGGAATTCAATGAAGTAGCTATTGAGAACACTGAAACACTGTTGAACACGTATATTTCCTATGCGGACCCAAAAGGCTTCCTCAGTGATGAGGATCATTCCCTGTTGTTCTTCCCTGTGCCACATCCGAACCCCCAAAAACTAGTGTACAGGCCAGATGTGGATGGTGTGGTGATGGAAATAACAAGTTTATACTCCATCAATAAGGGCATCCACCACCTGTTCTTAGGTGAAGGGAAGCTGCGGGTCATGCACATGTGGCAGTACCTGAAGAAGCACCTTCAGACATCAGAGTACTCAAGGCCAGTGCTTGACGAGTGGCAGCATGTACATGGGGCCAAGTTGGGATTTGGAGACGGTGGTTGGCACCTCACTGTGAGTGTTGTCCCCAAAGCATCACGGAATGCATCCAACCAGTTGCGGAGTCATTTGGAGGGAAGGCACGCAACCACAGACTACATGACCAGCGTGGTCAGGCGTTTTAAGGAGAAGATTGTGGGAATGAATTCATTCATGAAAGCATGTCCCACGATCCAGAAAAATACATTGTCAGATCTCAGCCAAATGGCACTTTGTCCAGCTGACCAAATGGATCTCATGAGTGTCTTGGATGAATCCATCAGAGAAACGCCTCTCCCTGAGGGTCTCAGGGTCATGATGACCCTCAGCAGGTATGGTCAGAAGGACCCATCGCCCTTGTGCCTGTCAGACATCATTGACATGACTGAGATCAGCAAGGTCTCCATGCATGCCGGGATGTCAATCAGAAGTAACCCTGTAGGCAACCTTCAGACACTGACGCACCTAATGTGGTCACGGTATGGGCTGCAGCTCACGACAGGGTTAGGATAGGGAAAATAAACCCATCTCTTTCCAGAAATGGGAGGTGCACTCTCCATCCACCCAGTAGACATCTCCCTTCCCCGATCCCAGAAGGGTTCACGGGTCCGCTTGCCTCGTCTGTGATGCTGGACCAATGTCCAGCCATCGTCAAAAGACCCCATTGTGTGGGTAGTTTCTGGTTGTCTTGTTTTGTCTATAAATGTTTTTTCTTTTTTTGTGTTTTTTTTCTTGTTTTTTAGTGTTTTTTCTTGTTTTTTTCTTGTTTTTCTTCGTTTTTAAATGTTTTTGTTTATTTTTACTTGATTTTTACGTTCTAAGCAATTCGGTTTTTAACTGTTTTTAATAATAAACAACTAAGGAAGGTGTGCCTAAATCAAAACTAAAATGGACGACGTTTTGACCCGGTTCGGGTCTTCCTCAGGTCCAGAAATAAAAGGCACACTGAAAAACTGTCGCTGCTTGGATTGGCTGGAGGGAGGTGTTGTCCGTTCAAAGACCAACTGCCAAATGAGCTCTCCCAATGAGGGTTAGGGTTAGGGTTAGGCCCTGGATAAATGTAGTTGAATACCCCACCAGCTGGCAGCTGGCTGTTCAGTTTGGTTTTCCATTAAATAGCAATACATTGCTCCATCTTCAGGATGCAGAAACTGACCCATTTTACTTTGGATCGTGATCGTTTCAGATCATGAGGACAGAGACCCAAGTGCCAAAGATGTGGGCAAAGAGGTTGAGCTAAACAAACAACATTCACCCAGACATTTTCATCTCCTTACAATTCCAAATACAATGTTATAATGCCTCCTCCAAACCTCATTTTACACAAGATATGTAAACAAGACTGTCGGGTGAATTCACAAAAGGATTGTGCTTTTGTGGATGCTAAAGCTGCACAAATAAGACAAAAATAAACCATGCAATTCTCAAAGCATCTGCAAATCATGGTTTACACCCCTGACTGTAGTGCCAAGCAGACGACAGCCCTGTGCTCTGGTGCCATTTGCACATATTTAATTTAGGTAATATGCAAACATTTGGCGCAAAATTATCCCCTTTCTATGCAAATAAGCCTCATTGCAAAAAAAAAGTCAAATTCATAAACACCAGCGCTAATAGACACAAACTATTCTGTCTTCAGAGAGTTAGCGTAACTGAAACTTTTATAAGGAGTGTCACACCCAGACTTTCAAGGCTGTAGGCTACATGGGGACAGTGGTGCTTTCATTAGGTAAGGTAAGATGCTCATAATAACAATGCTAAAGTGCAATTTTTAAGCAGGTATAATTTTTACCTTGTGAACTATTAGCATGTTATCATATGAACAATTGGTAATTACAGCTGGGCCTGATGGGAATGTTTAGTTTTGAAGGTATTTGATCTGGTACAAGAGGAAAAGTCTTGCACCGGATCAAAAGGTCCTCATTTTGCACAGAGGGGATCCTCTGAGCACCATGAAAGTATGTACCAAATTTCTTGGCAATCATTCCGATGGCTGTCGAGGTCAGTATTTCCAATGTAGAGGAAGGACCAAGTGACTACTGCCATCCCTACACGTCCAACTTCACACTTGGTAGCAGTCACTGGAGGATAAAATTAACTTGACAACACCACTTTAATTTCCTGAAAAAACGGAATCATAGGGTCAGTGAAATTAAACTTTTCCTAAGTGATGTTCCATTGGTTGACACTTTTAGAGTGACTCACTTTAACAGTTTCCTAAAAATTATTAAGGTTCAGTGCCATGCAGGAATATATTACAGTTGAAATTAAAGATGCTGAGGTTGCATTGGTGGACAGGAGTTCAGGAGAGAACTTTTGCATCTGAAGTTTGCATCCTGTTTGATATGACTCATCGGTGTGGATTTTTAATTGTTACTTATGAGTTAAAAGTGCTGTAATTGCTGTACTTGGATATTGTAGGTACAAGCCTTGACAATGTGGGCAGTGAAAGTTTGAAGCAACATGAATCACAGCATTTGTTTTCCTTTTCGCACTGAAGAAAAATATAATTTCAGCTCACTGGGGATAAAAAATGGATGCAACGAAGCTGAACTTCAGACATCCAGGTGGAAAAAATATATATTCATCATCATCAAACAAGCCGCCAAGTTAGACAGACAATATGACTTTGTTATATTAAAATCATATGTAATGCAAAGTGGATTGTGATCTTAATTGTTTTTCATTGATTTCTTAGTCATTAACATCTGCATTGATGAAAATATATCAAGAGTGCTATAATTGGAAGAAAAGGTCTCTCAATCTCAGCATGACAGCACATTAATATTTACAGTCATTTGCATTCAGTAGTAAGTCTTCATTTAAACAGTGCACGTCTGAGATTAGCTTCTTTTTCTGTTTGCTCCCCCTGAGCTCAACTCTCCAGCACTCTGAGTTACAGCTCTAAAAGAGATTGATGCTACAAATTTCTTTTTTCTTGCCTAATTTCTTTTTTTTTTTTTTTATTCATCTCAAGCTTTATCTTCTTGACTTGTCTCATGTGTCTCTTTTTTATGTATTCTCCTTTCCTGCCTTCTCTCTTTTCCTGGTCTCTTTTTCGGTCTTATATATTCTGCTTTAACCCTGCTCTTTTATCTTCCACTTTTCCGCTTCTATTATCTCTTCCTCCTCCCTTCTGTGTGCTTTCAGGGGCAGTACCAGCATATATATTGACAACACTCTGATCACCGGACTGTGGTCGGACAAATTTGAGTGCAGACAGTGTCTGGAAATGTGTAAACACAGTTAGCCCCACATCTGAAGGCCCGAGGTCTGTAGCACTAGGGTAGGCTTTGAGCTTCTCCAACTGCCTCAGGGGTCTATCCTTCAAGCCTGGTGGGGGTGATTACAGAGGAACCACATCAGAGGGAGCAACTCCTCCCAAGACCATCAGGAGAAGGAGCTGGAACACCACTGATAACAGAATACAAAACATGACAACACCCTCTGGCAGCAGCTGTGGGGTATACATCCTCCCCGTATAGATTTCTACAGGTGTAATTACTGAAAGTTATTGCGTCATGGTGACAACCTTGCTCTGCTATAAATATCTCAATGTCAACATGAAGATTACTTTTAAGCTGATCAGAAGTCATTGCTCCACAGAAAGACTTAAAACGTTGTCTCTCTTTCTCCTTATCCTCCTTATACATCTGCTTGTCCAATGTGAATTCAATTTCTAAGGATACAGGGTTGAAATGTTGATGCAGCAATATCGATGTTGAGGAGATGAAGGTAAAGATGAATGAATGAATATGCATCTAACACCAGTTGGTGTCCTGGTATCCTATCTATCTTGGGCTTAGCTCCATTTTCCCCCCAACTTTGGGGATTGTAAATGACTTTTCAATTTTGTTTTACACATTTCAACATCTGTCGTTGCACAAAAGCCTGAAAAAATGTATTTTGGATCGGAAGAATACCACTTTCTCTCTGTTTTGTCCCATCTCCCTTTTGCCTGAAAAACAATGCAGCAGTTTTTCGCCCAAATTACTCCACCAGACAATGTGAAATTGATTGTTTTGGCTGCCAGTGGTATTTTACAGTAATTACACTGTCTCAGAAATTAATAAATATCTCAAAAGGTGGCAAGAAAATTACCAATGCTAAAATGTTGCACTTAGCATCTTAAAGATGTGTTGTGTGTCCATAGCCCAAGCTGGCAGTGAAAGGGCTTTGTGGTTGTTGACACGTCTAAAGGAGGGAGGGGTATTCTAGGAAGGCTCTTTCCTTGTAGCCTGTGATTGTGTTGGCTGCCAGCCATCCATGCTGAGCCTGAGTCATTGTTGGCAAACTGGCATTTCACCCTGACAGCCTTGTTGAGCTGGCTTTTGACCAGCCAGTATTAATCTCTGTTTCCCTTCCCATGTGCTGGCATCTTGCATTTCCACAGGGTCCTGCCCTCCTCAGTAAACCATGACTTAAAGCTGTTCGACCCCGCTGTGGGATTCTTCGGGAGGCATGAAACACAGAAAGACGTGCGTCACGGGAAGCAATATAACATCGGAGATAGCGTGTGGAGGTGTGAAAAAGCTATCATAACCACATCCCTGCCTGTAGTGCAGAGGCAGATTTCAAGCCTTCACAGCTGCTTCAGGGGTCAAGCTTCAGACTGTGGTGCAAGTAGTCATTATTCTAAAATCTTGATTTATTAATTTTTAAACAAAGAAAAAAAGATTTTCATAAAAAGACAGTGAGTTAAACTTTTGTCAGCATGCAAAAAATCTATCAGCAATTTTGGGGATGATTTTTTTTTTTGCATGAGAAGAAACCAAAAGCACCAAAACACATTATGTAGAGTTTTACTGTAGCTATTGCCACACTAACCCCCTTAAAACATAAAATGTCCCATCATGACACCCCTCCAGCATTAAACGGTGCCTCATAAAATCAAGGGCATGTTCCCATTTATAGGTTTTATAAGCTGTATTGACATTTACGTCAAGAGTAACCAAACTAAAAAAAATGAAATGGTTTGTTTTTGAATGTTTATTACGGACTGGTGGCTGTCTGCTCAGTGTTTGTCACAGGCCGCTCTTTACTGTTTTGATTGACATGTTGAGGATTTTTCTGCTGTTCATAAAGACTGTCTGTCAATTAAAGGGCGACTCTGCGTTCTTTTCTGAGTTTTCCAAGTGGAAACACCCACTCAGAGAGGAGAAAGAGAAAAGACAGTTGATTGCTGAGTCTCATTCTCAGGTTGTCAAATACCGATGCTTTGATTGAGCCACCAACATGGCCTCATATCCGTACGACAGAATAAGTCAATTGCCAGTGACTCCCAAAACGTCACTCATCCTGCAGCTTATTATTATGTCATTTTCACCAAAATGCCAGACATTTTCTTATTTTTTTTTAGATCTCCAGGTTGGCAAGTATAGGCACAAGTCATGTGACTTTCAACACATAGCTAATGTTGTCATATGGCAGCAGTTTGGTCAGGTTTAGGCAGCTAAACTACTAGGTTATGTTATGTTTGGAAACATTTGGAAAACATTGTGGTTTGGGTTAAAATAAGTATGTTGCATTTATGCCACTTCATGACGGACATGACAGACCCCAGACTCCTGTGTGAAAGACCCTTGTTTTGACCCATCCATCCACCCCAACCTCCTCCCTACGTGGACTTTCTCACTCTTTATACTTCTCCAGCTATAATTATTACGGTCTGCAGAAGCTGCCGCCTAACAGTAAGTGTAAACATGGTTTGTAAAAAGCTGTTTGTACAGACGACCTGTACACATTCTTTTCTGGAGAGGATGGGCTGACATTTCCGCTAGGCTATGGCTAAATTATCTTATACTGAAACAGGTATCAGGTGTAGCCAAGCTTCAAGCATATACTGTCACTACCTAAAAACACAAAAAAGTGAAAAGCACATTTTTTTGAAGAATGTTTGGTGTTATTATAAAATACATAAAAGCATATGCACCAAAAAAGTTATGTAGATGGTTGACTGATTGAGTCAAGCCTTGCAAAAAAGACTATCAGTTTTATTTCATTGATTGAAAACAGCATTGATTTTACGTAAAAGCAAACAAAAAATCTATTTAAAAAGCATCTTCTTCCCTTAAAACGCTATTTGTCTTGAGGAGGTTAAAGCTTTTTACAACTTGAGGGCTGCATTAGAGAACGGCAGCAGTGGTTGTGTGTGGGATGGTGCTGAAATCTCATAATTTTACATATTGTGCTATTTGTTTAGGAGGCGTTGAGGGCAAATGTGGGGGCCCTACTCTGTAACTTCAGCATTTTAAAAATTGCACATGGGCAATATGACTTGGTTTGGAAAAAACTTTAGTCAAGAGATGTCTCTTTTTTTGTTTTGTTTGGGGTTTTTCTTTTTTTGTTTTTTTTGGCTTTAATCCCTGTATTCTGCTTGTGACAGGATGCACTTATGTGGTCACAGCACTCTGGAAAGTGGCTTGTTCAAGTCAATCAAAAACTTCCTGTGCTGCAGGGACACAATGCATAAAACACACCTTTCATTTCATGTATTATGATGTTGATGCTGTGGTCCTTACATTCAGAACAGCTCTAAAAGACGTTGAATAATCACAACTTGATTTTGATTGTATAAAGTGATCTCTTTTGGTCTTTCCTGCACAGTCTACTTTGCTTAGTAGTTTTCTTGGCCCTGAATAGTGTTGTTAAAATGTTGGTTAAAAATGGATCCACACATAGCAGTGGCAAGATGGTTCAGTGGATAGTATTGTCACCTCTCAGCAAGACAGTCCTGGGTTAGGTTGGGTTCTTTGTGCATGCAGTTTGCATATCCTGCCCATGTCATTGTGGGTTTGCTCTGGGTTTTTCAGTAAAACATTTAGTTTAGGTGAGATGGAAACTCTTACCGTGTTCTTACCGTTAACATTATCTGTAACACAGCTACAAACGTGTCCAGCTACATTGTCGCCGAGCAGCTCACTTTGATTTGTAGAGCCTCACGCCTGACACGTAGCAAACAGTTTCAGACGTCAGTTTCTGGCTTCATGTTGCCCGCTTCCATTGAAAAAGACTTTCTTTCTGAACTCGATGACGGCGGGACAATCAATGAGAAAGTAAGGCACTCTTTGAGCTCCTTCTAAAGCACTTACATCCTTCACCAAGCCATTGTCATGTCTCGTATGTACAACCAAGGGCAGCAGTATGATTGCATTCAAGGACAATTGTCTAGAAGTGTGTGCTGTTATCCCTGCTGTTATGTCAATACTACAAAGACATTCTAAAGACATAGAGCTCTTGGAGGGAGATCAGGGATGCCACTAGAACGAAACCTTCAAGTGGGGCCAGTTGAAACCGTTATAAATACTTTTGTCCTGATATGTGTGATATATGTCCTGTGTCCAAAAATGCAGCCCTTTTATTCATTTGAATAAACCACGATGCAACTCAAACTGGCAAGATGCTGCAGTGGCATGGTTACATTCATGGCATGGTTACATTCATGTTCAAGTTAAATTGAAATAACTTTGAAACATATTTTTTTACCTAACAATTGTTGTGATGAAAGCAAAATATATAAAACAAATACTTGACACCATGATGGCTTTCCAGAGTTGTGAAATCCTGTCAGACTAAAAATTGGTCTAAAGTGTTTTCTGATGAACTTTCAAACTTGTGGATCTGTTACTCAAACTGGACTTCCTGCATACCAATCTCTGACCCCACTGGCTATTTTCTTTCTGAAAACAGTTTAGTCTCTGTAGTTATCAGAGTTGTTTTTAATCAATATCTGGGCCAAGACTTCTTCATCATTGTTTGCAGTCTGATTAGTAATGTCAGATGCAAGACTGAAGTTGGGTAGGATGGGTAGGTAGAATGTAAACAGGGCGTCGATCTTGTGAGACTTTGTATATCTCTTATTGGATGCTCGTGTGATAATATCGCGAGATCGCCGCCATGTTTACATGCTACCTGCTACATGCTACAATTGACATTTATGCTAAAAGCATGGTGTAACATGGCATCTTTTTTGGTTAAATTTTAATGTCGCGGCTCACGGACACTTGGATTACACCACACGAGCAGGATGGAGACATTTTGTGTTTGTTTTGTGTTCCTTATTTTTTTTTTTTTACATTTTATCCGTGGTCTCCATTCACTGCCATTATACTGGATTTGGCTGCAACCCCGTTTTCTGCTGAAACTCCAGGATTGTTTTGTGAACTGAAGATCTTCACCTATCCTCACATCGGCATAGGGGTGAGTACATACTGAGTGGATTATCATGTTGTGGTGGAATATCTTTTTTAACAGCTCCAATGTCATCTGGAGATAACCAACACACTCCTAAATTGCATTTTGACATCCTTGCTCCACTTCTTTTGGTCTCCACGCAGACTTTACATGCATGCAACCAAAGCCTGCTCTGATGTGACTGGTCAAAATAAAAATAAAAAACTGGTTCTTGCCTACTGTTAAAATCAAAGATGAATCCAGAAAAAGCAAACAAGTCACAAACACAAAAATCCATAAAACAAATGCAAAGTACAAATTGAAGCATAAATCCAAAGCACAGGGGACTAACACAAAAGGATGATGACGAACTGACACAGAAACAGTAACGCAAGGACTCAAGAGCCAAGGAACTAATCAGACACAGGTGAAACAAATGCTAATGAAAAAGAGCAGAAAAGGACAAAGAGAGTAAGGTAAAGACACGTGAGGGAGGACTGGGACTACAAATTAAAGCAGGAAATGATAAAAAACTCCAAACCATGATAAAAAGTCTATAGCTATTGCCTATCGCTGACATTCTTGCAATGCCATGCTGATTTGTAGCTAATCGTTTCTAATTTTAGAGAATGTCGATAAATAGAACAGAACAACAGAAGAAGCAGTCTTGTTCAGATAAAACAGAAGGGCAGATGTTACTTGAGCACACAGTGTTTCAATTGATTTTGCCACTGAATTAGTGGCTCCCCTTAAAAAATTGTGCAATTTTGGCAGTTTTGAGGGAGGAGAGACTATAAACTTAGTGAAACGTGGTCCACGAAAATGACAAAATATTAATTTCCCACCTCTATTGCCTTACTCTTCCACAAGGTCCTGTTGAAATACACATCTCTATATTGTGGCAGTCATGCCACAGAATGGAAGAAAGTTGTGCCTAGATGCTTGCTCCTGACCAGCCCCAAGATTTACACCTTAGCAAGAAAAAGGCTTCAGGCTAGATGGTGCAACTGGCGTAACTATTAGGTGAGACTTGGAATGCCACGTTACGGCTCAATACCAGGTGTTACAACTGACTCAGCTGGTGTAAAGAGTTGGCGTAAGTCCTGTTGGAGCAACTCGCCTCAGGGTCTACCCGCCTCTCTCACCTCATCCAGTGTGAGTTGGGATACACTTGAACCCCCTGCAACCCCTTAACAGGATATACTGGTGTAGAAAATGAATGGATGGACCACACATCCCATAAAGTCCATTGGATCTTATCACAAAGAGGATCCTTTTTTATGTCCTCCCTCCCTTTTCTTGGCAGTAGTCCAGAGGCTAATAAGTGCCCTTGAAAACGGCCAACACGCATTCGAGTCAGTTCCTTTAAATCACTGCAGGGGAATAAAGGTATGAATTATGGGCACAGAAGGAACCATTCTGATTTGTGCTGTGAAACAATCTGTTTTGTATCGTAAAGAAAGGTGGGTTTCCTGCCAAATGCGACTTGTTGGCAGGCATTACTTCTGAGTAAATATGTCTCAGTGCTAATGAGAGCGGTGATTAATTGATTTTGAAATGCTACAAGAGGCAACTTTCAGGAACAATTAGTCTGCGTGTAAACACTTTTTCTATCTTTCATATTTACCCGTCCCAGTATTTTGCTGTCTCTTGCGCCTTAATTTTTAAAATAAGATGTCTCCCTGCACCTAATCTCTCTCTTACAGGGTCTATTTTTTCTCACACCTTTCTTTCAGTCCATCTTTTTTTTTTCCTTTTAGTATTTATATACAGTATCTTTGCCCCTCTCTCTTTCTTTCCCGCTCTTATCCGTTTCTCCCTGCACTGTGGAGTTATTTCAGTGCCAGTCATCCAGTTTGAGGGCCAACAAAAGAGCCTGGGAGCCTGAAATCGATTACTCTCTCAGGCAGAGAGTACAGACACCTTTTCTGCTGGTATCGCCCTCTTCCATTACTGACAATCCTCTTTCTCTCCTTTTCTGTCTCTAAACCTATTAATCTATCCACATCTCTGTCTCTCTATTTTTATCTATTCTTTCTCTCTCCCCATAATGCTATCACTCTCGTTCTCTCACTTCTTCTCCCCCTCTTTTACTCTCTTCTTAAAAGCATTTCATTTCGGTTAGAAATGGTCAATATTAATTTCAAGTTTGTACCTCAGTTCAATACTGAAGGGAATGCATGACGTCTCTAGCCTAGCTT
This sequence comes from Lutjanus campechanus, assembly GCA_027495735.1. Classification (NCBI taxonomy): domain Eukaryota; kingdom Metazoa; phylum Chordata; class Actinopteri; order Lutjaniformes; family Lutjanidae; genus Lutjanus; species Lutjanus campechanus. The sequence goes on from JAJHUR010103899.1 coordinate 22,290, forward strand.
AGTACAAGCGGTGGAAGCAGAGCTGATGGAAAATCAGCCCACTGCTGGAAAAACGTAGGCAGTGGGTGTACAGCTCCTGGAACATCTTGGAAAGCAAAAGAAAAATAAACCTAAAAACTACTAACTCTTAGGAAATTTGGTCACGTTTAAAGCAAGATTATGAAATTCTTGAAAGCAGAGATAACACATTCTTTGAAGAATGAATTATAAGCAATAAATACACTGGATGGCTTGATTTAAAACAGCCAGGGATTTTGTTTCTCTAGCCTGACTAAGGGCCTGGTCAAAGCAAAGGCAATGGAGTAACTATCACCTGCACCTTTGGTTGAGGCTGGCTTCGCCATTCAAAGTTCACCAACACTGAACTCCATGCAAAGCAAAGCTGTCAATTCATTTGTGACCATGCCCTTATTCTGGTATGACTAGTAGGTCATGGTGAAGTAAGCAAACTTAAGATGGATGTCAATATATAAGTGAGTCAAGTTTGTCAATTGTTTAGCTCTTTTCTGCCGGTGATAATGGTGTCTACTCTGATTTAGCACGTCACCAATAAATATTTGAATGGTTTTATCATAAAAGAAAAACAAGATGAAAAGACCTCATCAGGATAAATGTTTGTTGTTTTCTAGTTGTACTGATGAAAAGAACTATTACCAAAATGATCACTGGGTGCATATGTCAATATGCAATATATTGCAGTTACACAAATCCATCCATCCATCCATCCATCCATCCATCCATCCATCCATCCATCCATCCATCCATCCAGCCTTTTGGTGGATTGCTTTCTTTCGGATTGGGAAGGAGTTGCTACCCCAACTGAAGGAGTTCAAGTGTCTCAGGATCTCGTTCATGAATGATGGTTAAATGGAGCATGAGATGGACGGACAGACTGGTGCACCATCAGCAGTAATGCAGCCATTGTACCTGACCACTGTGGTGAAAAGGAAGTTAGCCAGAAGACAAAGATTTTGATTTACTGCTCAATCTACGTTCCAACCTTCAACTACGGTCATGAGCTTTGGGTAGTGATCGAAAGAAGATCGCAGACACAAGCAGCTGAAATGAGTTTCCTATGCAGGCTGGGTTGACTCAGCCTGAGAGATAGGCTGAAGAACTTGGACATCCAGAGAGCCACCGCTCAATAGGACCTAACTGAGTTTGTTCAGGCATCTGATTAAGATGCCTTCTGGCCACCTTTCTTTGGAGGTTTTCCAAACATGTCTAACTGGGAGGAAACCCCGGGATAGACCCAAAACTCACTGCAGGGAAATCCCATCTGGCCTGAGAACGCCTTGGGATCCCCCAGGAGAAGGTGGGAAGCATTGCTGGAGAGAGGGACATCTGGAATATGCTGCTGACCCTGTTGCTCCCATGATGGATGGATGGGTGGTGTCTTCTTGCTGGCTTCCTGCTCAGATGAGTGGCACAAAATGAGCTTACTGATACTGTTATTCAAAAATTTAAATTTAGATCAGACCCACAGTCTATCAACATATACTGATATCACCAGCGGCCATTTATGACACCCAGGGGAGCATCTGGTGTTGTACAGCTCATAACTCATCCACACACAGTCACAGAAATGTCCACATTTTACACTGTTCCCATCACCTGTACGCAGCTATAGGTTGTGTTTGGCTCTAACACCATTTGTCAGCCCGCCACCTGGTCTGCTGGTCCACAGGTGTGAAACTGAAACCGACGACCCCTGACATACTGTATGCTTCAATGCCTTCGCCTGCTTTTATCTTTGTCTCCCAGACCGTATAAATACATTGTATTGTATTTGCAGGTCATTAAACCTTTGAACTTGGTCCATTTGTGTTCTGCAAAATCAACCCTCAATTATTATTCTTTCATCAAAAATGGTACACCCATACAACAAGGCTATAATACAGAACATAGGACACAAAGTGAGAAATCTCAAAACAGGCAGTTAACACCTTGTACTGAAAAAGGTGGACTGTTGAGTTAGCTCCTTAGCTCTTGTGTCTTTTCTCAAGATTTCTGAGAAGTGAAGCTTTTGTTCATTTGTTTTATTTTTTTTTCCAGCAGTTTCTAGAAAGGCCAGCAAAACTCCTCCAACTTTTTGATGTTTACTTCTGAAATATCATACCTTTCAGAATATTCCTCTGTGACTTTTCTTACACCTGTATAAACAAGAGATCCAGTAATTATATTTACACCTTTCTGCTTTACCCCTGAAAGTTGTCAGACCTCTTAATATTAGATGAAGGTGTTTAGCACCTTAGCCAGATGTACCTTAATTTTCCCACTCATTTGGAAAGGCAAAACACAAACCTGTTAAAACACTTTTGTTCAAAAAGACTTCATAATGCCATTAGTAAAAAAAA
>JAJHUR010103900.1:1250-11468 GCA_027495735.1 Lutjanus campechanus
GTAATGTCATGAAATGGTTTGGTCCTACACAGCAGAGACTCAGTGTTCTGACTTTCACCCTCATTCAAGTTGTGATTTGTATACTCTGGCTGACAATCAACCCTCCATTCCCAAAGATGAACATGAAGTACTATAAAGAAAAGATCATCTTAGAGTGTGCGCTGGGTTCAGCTGTTGGATTCTGGGTTGTTTTGAGTTATATTGGACTTCTTGCTTTCTTGTGTTTTATACTTGCTTTTCTTGCCAGGAAGCTGCCAGACAGCTTTAATGAAGCCAAACTCATCACCTTCAGTATGCTGATATTCTGTGCAGTCTGGATCACATTTATCCCTGCATATGTCAGCTCTCCTGGGAAGTTCACTGTAGCTGTGGAGATATTTGCCATCCTGGCCTCCAGTTTTGGTTTGTTGGTATGCATTTTCTTCCCGAAGTGTTATATTATTATCTTTAGGCCGGAACAAAACTCAAAGAAACATCTAATGGGAAAAATACCACCAAGAACGCTTTAATCTGTTTTGTCCTCCAAAACGGGTGGCCTTAGTTTGAAAAGAAATAACATTTAAAGTATAATCTGACCGATAATGTAGAAAACAGAAGTAGAAACAATACATTGTTGTAATTATTTTACTTGTTGCAATTTTTTGCTTTTTTTAAGTTATTTTTTTGGCCATTTTGCCTTTATTGATAGGACAGCTTGAAGAATGGACAGGAAATGGGGCAGAGAGAGAGGGGATGACACGCAGCAAAGGGCCGAAGGCGGGAGTCGAAGCAGCGGCCGCTGCAGAGGACTAACAGCCTCAGTACATGGGGCGGACGCTCTACCAACTGAGCTAAACCTCCGCCCCTACTTGTTGCAGTTTATTGAATAAATTAAGTTTACAGTATATAAAATTTAATGTAACTGCATTACATTCACATTGGACACAAGATTTATCAATAAGACTCAACAAAAAAATGTTTTTCAACTTGCAATTCTTTAGTGAGGTCATTTTAATGAAGAACAGGGAAAGCGAGGGTATCCCTATATTCATGAAATCTTTTATTTTTATATCTGACTTAAATACCACTTGTACATCTTAATTGAATTCACATTTCATTAAAGTGCATCAAACAAAACACACAAATGAAATAAAACTCATATGCCAGAATCCTACTAGTGTTCTCTACCTTGGCAGTTAGCAACTGAATACATGTGACCTGTGGGTATGTCCATGGACATATGACCAGGCACGGCATCATGGGTGGGCCTGACGGTCCTGGGCCAACCCACTTGTACATTTGCCCCCCTCCCAATGACTAGGAGAACATATATTTCTTAACTTTTAATTATTAAAATCAGCATTTTAATACACCCTTAAGACAAAAACGTTTCCATTTCTTATTCGGCTATTATCACATGTGAGGTCTGGACTGATCACAACGGGACATTATTCGTCGCCCCAGACACTCGCGCACACACGTCACACTGTGGCAGTTGTTCCAGGTTAGTGCACTGAGGAAAGTATATCATTGCCTTATTTTATACCTGCAAATGCATTTCAGAGAGCCAATTGGTCCAGAGCAGTAGTTAGCCACAATTGAGGTATGATATGCATTATGTGATTTGTAAACAGTTCAATCTGTGTACTGTGGAGGAGGGGGTTCGCCCAGTTGGAAGTTTAAAGAAAGATGTTTTATGTTGAAGCTTGATAAATGCACACCATCATCATTAGCTATGCCTCTCCACACATTGGGCCTCATGCAAGAACCGCTCGTACGAACAGATTTGTTCTTAAGTGGTGTGTACGAGTGAGCGAAGAGAACTTGTGGCATTCACCAATTTTCTCGTATTTTGAGTTTTCTTTCAGATATGAACACAATTTATGAGTGGTCCAGACCTGTTGTCAGTCTGCTGGTATTCAAATCCAAGTTTTTCACTAATGGCTGTATATTTCATTAGTTTGAAGACATTCTGAGTTTGAAAAATAAATTACACTTCATAATTATGTCGACATTATCCTGTTTGACAACGTTTCAAATTATAGTATAATTATGCATTTACATATAATGCCTATAATCATTCATCCAATGATCTGTTATTACCTGCTGTCTGGTGTACTGGCTGTATGCAGGTCTATTAAGTCTCTGTCCAGGTGAACATCCTCACTTGTCCTCTTTCTTCCTGTTAACCCTCTCTTCCTGTTGTAGTCATCAATCGCCCCTTACTTTGGCTGTTTTTTTTTTCTTTAGTCATTTTCATATCGAGACGTTTCTTATTTGTTTCAGTGACACTCCAACCCTCAAGTAACACGGCATTAACAGCACTTGTTTTTCCCACTTCTTTGCTTTAGCAGGTCTTTCAATTCCACTGCTGACGCCGTTAAAATGGATCTCTGAAAGCAGGATGTCAAACTCCAAACTCGTGAAGCTCTTCTTTTTTTCTCTTTGATGCCATTTTCATGAATCAATACTTCCTGACATATGGAATAGGAAGCGTAGCCTTACATGGCATTCTTGGGGTGTTAACTATGCTAATTTACAAGTCTTGTGCACATGCACTCAGATACGCACAGGCAGATAATTTACACGGTTTTCTGAAGTTACGAGCTTTTGTTGAATCTGATGTGGTGTGTTCATACGAGACTTCGTAAGAAAAAGTACGAGAAATTTAAGACAAGAATACGCAAATTTTCTTGCATGAGCCCCATTTTCTTTAAAATAGTTGTCTAGTTATTTTCCTGTTTATCATATAAAACAGAGTTCAATGAAACAAGCAACCCACCACATTGAATCTTTTGAATGTGACATCGTCAACTAAATGCAGTTTAATTGGTCAGATGTGTACATGTCCGAAGCAAAACCTTGGAACAATTGGTCTGAAAGAAAAATTCCATCAGTAATGCAAAAGCTTGCTTTAGCTGAATACAGGTTTGAAATATATTATGAACGAGCAAATTAATCACACACACAAACTATGTGAGTGATATGTATATTGGCCATCCAGCGAAAAAAGTCCATATCAAAGTAAAAACCCAACCTATTCTGTTTTTTGACATAACATTTTACTTCTCCTCCAGTGTTTACCGTCATTGTACTTGCAAAGCACATTCACAAAGCTTTCTCAGCGCTGCATTGATTTAACATTAATTTAACAGCCTCAGCCTTTCTGAGAAACTTCTTCCCTGTTTTTGTGTTAGTTTGGTTTATTTTGGTCCGTCACTCATTGTGCTGTGTTCTATATTAGGGTTTTATTATTACTTTTAATGTTTGTATTTTTCATGTGTTTGTGTCAAGCGCTTTGTGCTATGTATTTTGAAAAGTGCTACATAAATAAAGGTTTACTTACTTACTTATTTTTAGTAAACTTGTGATGTATCAGAAAGTTTGGGGGTCTGATTCTATATATTTTGTATGTGAATGTTCATGTTAGTTTACATAGTATGTGTTCGGAATATGATGATCATATTTACCATCTAAGATGGGTGTGTCCTAAGGGAAACAAATCAACCCCTCATCTACCTGCATCTGATGCAGTTGTTATAAGAGCTGTATCCTCATGTCTTTAAAAAAAATGCCTAGCAAACATGCATGGCCTGCAGAGACCTATTATCGTATCTCTGTTTGTTCTCTACCTGAACATAGTTTCTGGCTGTGAACTGTTTGGTAGGTTTGACATGCCGAGTTTGTTTAAGCAGGGAGACATAATGATTGGGGGGATTTTCCCAGTTTTCAACAAAGAGATAAGTAGCACTTCAGTGTTTGAGAGCAAGCCGCCTGGAGTGAAGTGTGCAGCGTAAGTTTTAATCCATACTTCTTACATGCTCTTATATTTTCTTGCAAACTTACCATTGTTTGTGTTTGTACAGCAGCAGCTCTGTACTTGTACAACCTATTTTTATCAACAAAATCTTTTCAGATTTGACCTACGAGCTTTTCGGTGGACCCAAGTGATGATATTTGCAATTGAAGAAATCAATAAAGATCCTTTTCTCCTGCCAAATATATCTCTTGGCTATAGGATCCTTGACTCTTGTGCATCTCCTACAAATGCTTTACGTGCTGCACTAACACTGGCTAGTAGACCAGAGGAAATAGAACTGACTTCTCCTTGTCCTCCAGCTATATCTGCTCTCATAGCAGAGTCAGGATCATCTCAGTCTTTAGCTGTGGCTGGAACACTTGGACCATTTCAAGTGCCAATAGTAAGAAAGTGAATGAGAGTTTTATGACATTACTGTTATGTGATATTTAAGGCTTGTGTGGTGTTTGTTTTGAGGCTTTTTTTCAGACTTCTTTCTTTTTGTAGGTAAGTTACTTCTCAACATGTGCCTGCCTGAGTAACAGAGCTAAATATCCCACATTTTTTCGGACAATCCCCAGCGACTACTTCCAGGCAAAAGCTTTGGCTGCACTTGTCAAACATTTTGGCTGGGAGTGGATTGGGGCCATACAGTCAGACAATGACTACGGGCGGAATGGGATCCTGGCTTTTACTGAGGAGGTTAAAAAGCTTGGGATTTGTATTGCATTTGTTGGAACAGTTCTACGTACATACACTATGGATAAAATTCTGGATGTTGTGGAAATGATCAAGCAGTCAACTGTCAAAGTCATTCTTGCTTTTGTACCAGAGGGTGACTTTTACCCTTTGATGAAAGAGGTTGTGAAACAGAACATTACAGGAATTCAGTGGATTGCAAGTGAGGCCTGGATAACAGCAGCTCGACCTTCCACACCTGAAATCTACCAGTCTTTTGGTGGAGCTCTAGGATTTGTGGTGCAGAAGATGGCTATTCCAAATCTAAAACCATTTCTTACAGGTATCACTCCGTATACTGATCCAAACGCAGCCTTTCTGAGAGATTTCTGGGAGATTATGGTGGGCTGTAGACCTGTTTCATCTAAGGAACACACAGGTACTGAGGCAACAAATGAAATATGCACAGGCAATGAGACATTAATGAATTCCCAGGATGTGTTCTTCAATGTAACACAGCTCAGAGTGTCCTATAATGTGTACAAAGCAGTTTATGCCATTGCACATGCCCTCCATCAGCTGGTGTTCTGCCAACCAGTTGGAGAAAAAAAAGCGAGGCCATGTGTGAACATATCAGAAATTAGGCCCAAACAGGTGAGAAATAGTGCAAGTAAAATCCACAATACCTTTATTGAAGTGATCTTGTTACTAACTTTTCCTTTTCTCAGGTCACTGATTACCTACAAAGGGTGAATTTTATCAATCAGTTTGGGGATAATGTGTTTTTTGATGACAATGGTGACCCTCCTGCCTCTTATGATATTATTAACTGGCAGCTGATAGATGGGAAAGTGCAACATGTCACACTGGGTCATTTTGCTTCTGCTGCTAATGGTGATTATAAGCTCAGCATCCAGGAGGAAAAAATTGTGTGGAGGACAGGGAAAATGGTAATCATGAAGACTTCTTTTCATGCAATAAGCTTGTGAAGTTTGAACCATTTGTCCTGTTTGAACACAGTATCAACCGAATATAGCTGCTCTATTATTATATTGTTTAAACTTTCTCTCAGGTTCCAACATCGGTGTGCTCTAATGTTTGCCCAGTAGGAACCAGGAAAGCTCAAATAAAGGGAAAACCCACCTGCTGTTTTGACTGTATCGCATGCGCTGATGGAACTATAGCCAACTCAACAGGTATCAAAAGTATATATACCAAAACATACAAAAACATACACACATCAGTATTGTAGCATACATTTAGTCTTTACCTATATTTGATGCACAAAATATCATTGCCAGTCATTCATTATATTTTTTATTAAGTAAGTCTCTGTTCATGTTCAACAGGTGCAGCTGACTGCACACCCTGTCCACAAGAATACTGGTCCAATGAGAGGAAAGATGAGTGCGTTCCTAAAACAGTCGAGTTCCTGACATATCATGAGCCGATGGGAATAGCCATCACAGCTGTATCTCTGCTAGGGGCATCCCTGTCGCTGGCCACCATGATGGTCTTCATCCGTTATAGAGAAACTCCTGTCATAAAGGCCAGCAACACTGAACTGAGCTGTTTTCTCTTGTTTTCTCTTTTTCTGTGTTTTCTCTGTCCCCTCACTTTCATTGGCAGACCCACAGTATGGACATGCATGTTGCGTCACACAGCTTTTGGTGTGACATTTGCACTTTGTATTTCCTGCGTCTTGGGGAAAACTATTGTTGTTGTTACAGCTTTCAAAGCCACAGTTCCTGGCAACAAAATTGCAGGAAAGTTTGGTCCTGCACAACAAAGAATCATAGTTTGCTCCTGTACTTTGATTCAGATAATGATATGTGTGTTGTGGCTTAATTTAAACCCACCTTTCCCAGACATGGTTTTCAAATACAGCAATACAAAGATTGTTTTAGAGTGTAACACAGGCTCTGAGGCTGCTTTCTATGCAGTGCTGGGATACATAGGGATCCTTGCAATAATATGTTTGGTCCTTGCATTTCTTGCAAGAAAGTTGCCTGATAACTTTAATGAAGCCAAATTTATCACATTCAGCATGCTGATATTCTGTGCTGTCTGGATTACCTTCATCCCAGCATATGTCAGCTCTCCTGGAAAGTTCACTGTTGCTGTGGAAACTTTTGCTATTTTGTCTTCAGCATTTGGCTTATTACTTAGCATTTTTGCACCAAAATGTTACATAATATTGATCAAGCCAGAGAAAAATACCAAGAAACATGTCATGGGAAATTTGAATAAAAAAATATGATTTTAAAAAGATCATTTCATATAATGCAGAGCTTGCATAATTAAATCTAATGTTTAATAAATATTGTAAACATTTATTAAATTAAAGATGCAGAAGATGTAATGTATAAGAAAAGCATGATTACTTGATGTTCATTAATTCTAATTTAATCCAATTTACCATTAATTGATGAATGATAATTTTGTAGTTGTTTAGTTGACAAAATCTTTAAATGTTGTAGTATTATACCTTGTTAATGCTTTCATAATAAATGATCTTCACCGTGTGTGCTTTGTTAAACTCAGTTGTAAGTGTTAATTATGCTGTTTGCAAGAGAAAAATTATAGGTTTGAAAAGATATGATTGGTAAGAATATGCTTTGTCTATAGTTGAGGACACAATTTGATGAATTAAATGTATGTATGCATTTAACTAAAATATTTTACCATGCAGTACTATTCATATAATACAATACAAATGCAAGATTGAATACATTTGCTCACTAAAAACACAAAAACCAAAAACATATGAATCTAATGATGATGGTTTTATTTCCCCAAATAATTTGAAAACTTATTTTCATATATTTTTCCCCACAATAAAAATCCATCATTGTTCACTTAAACATTTCCTGACATTTTTGAAGCTATTTTCTCTATCATTCTCACTTCACACTACACGTTTGGGTTTACCAGGTCTGTCCGGCAGCCTCCACTACCATCTGATCCAACACATCACCTGGTGGTGATGAGCTGAACGTTCTGGCCCTCTCTTCACTCGTGTGTCCAAAACATACATTTGCAGATCTAATGTTAGGACCAGAATGTCTACAATGTTCTGGTTAAAAGTACATGTATGAATCACCCTATGCTTGACCATGATGTTATATGATGTTACGATGTTTTGCCTGTGTGAATGCTGAATAATAGAACAGTACACTGTAAGACATTTCAAGCTGGTTCAACTTGCAAATGAAAGTTCACCTGCTGCCTTGAAAACGCAAGGTAACTCAACTTGAGGATAATTTTTGTTTCAACTCAAAAGTTGAAGTTCATCAAGTTGATATGACTACAATGTTCTAGTACTCTCAACGTTGTTTTTTAAGTTGTCCAAGTTGATTTAACTTTTAACCACTAGTTGTTTCAACTTTTTACTGTAAATTAAAACAAAGAATTATTTTACACTATCAGTGCATGAAAACTTAATTTACCTAGTCCAACTAACTCACATTTCTGCATTGTTATAACTCACAGTTCAAAGTTAAAATAACTTATCGACATTTATACAACTTGCCATTTTGAGTCAAGAGGATTTAACTTTAAAATTTGTTGCAACTTTGACTGATAATTCCAAGTTTTCTTATTTTAGTAACAATCACTGAATTCTCACAGTCTCTCTGTTCAGAAATATAAAATTTATTTGAAAAACAATGTTATACAGCTTAAACATTAGGTTTTGATCTCAAACATGCCTTCACACCTAAATAGGTGGGTTGATGCTGAACAATCAGGCTCATGTAAGACAATCAATGGGTTCATAAAATCCTGAGATGAACAAGAACAATGTTGCATGTTGGTAAATCTTAACCATTCTTTTACAAAACAGCTGACTTTTAACACATCAGTCTCAGTTATGATAACTGTCAGTGCTGGGGTTGAGAGAGACAGTAAACAGTTTTATAAAATCCAAATATAAACAAGAACAATATGATACAATGTATCATGATACAATCCCAAAAACCAAAAGTTTAACAAATCTGCTAGTTCCCACATTCTTCCAAAACTTGAAATGAGAATAAGAAAGATGAAAAAAGAGAAACAGAGTTTGAGGTATCGTGGGGTTCTTCTGAGGCAAATAAAGGGATACTGAGAACTTTCTAAAACCATACAACCAACTCCCATCTCTAGATAGCAGATCTCTTTAAAACAATACTCAAGTAAAATTGTTCTTTTGTTAACATAGTTAGGACCTCACCAAAGGTTCATACACATTTTAACAAACGTACAGTTCAGAAGAGTGTGCAAGGTCTTCACCTTTTATTTTATGCTCTTTTCTTGACTTGCTTGGTCCATAACTGACTTGTGTTGTACAAACTACACTTTAAAACATAAGCAAATTGTAAAAACAATGCAAAAGTCCCCCAAAACAGCTTCTTCTCAGTATGAGCTTGAGATGTGCATTAATTTGTGTAAATGTGTTGTCTTGGCAGCTTATCTATATCTGACCTGCACTGTACAAACTACACTGCTGGAAAAACAAACAATTTATGAAGAACAATCCCAGAGTCCAAAAACTATGTTTTCTTCTACAAGGAGCTAAAGATGGGCATTCATTTGTTTACAGGCAATATCTGAGCAGTTTATTTCTGAGACCATGGATTATTGCTGAGCACTGGTCCGGTTTAATGCTCATGATGACCCTCAGAAGGAATTCAAAAGAGTACTTCATGTTGCGAGGCAGTAGATTGTGCCCATTAACATGGCAAAGCCTGTGGGCACATCTTTGAGGTCATGAACGATAATCGTCTCCTCTACCACCACAGCCACATTAAAGACATCCAGAGGAAATGCATCATGGAGAGGGCCTTCGAGTCCAATAAGCAGTGCGACCTGCATTCCTTTCATTATCACATCGAGGGTTTCTCCATGAGCCTAATGACAAAAAAATACACATCTCAACTGACATCTCCTGTTTGTAATTTTAAAAATGCAAAACAACAATATACAAATTGCTATTATTACATTTTAGATATTAGTAGCCTCAAAACAGACTGGATTTTGTTGTGCCAATGCCAAAATCAAGTCATTATTTTGTGTTAGTTTATCATTAAAGTAACTTGGTGTTCATTTATCTGTTCTTTTAACCACAAATCAAGCTCACTCTGATATTGCATCAAACATAGAACATGTTAGGGGTTAAAGCAGTTTTCTAATGAAAAACTGTCCAACATTTTCTGGATATTTTTTAATGACTAATCAATAATCGACTGTTAAGGCAGCCAACTATCAATTAAAGAAACTGACTGAAATTTGCATCCCTACCAATAAATGATGACCACTTAAAATGTGTGTAATGAATTTTAATTTCCAGTGGTTACTTTTCCCCAAAGTATTTAACATACAATTTTAAGACTTTAACCTATAAATAAGATTTTTTTATATGCTAGAAAATTATGACATTAAGAGGACAATACAAGACAAACAGCACGGTTTGGTGTTCTGTATTATGCTTTAGAGTTGAGGGGTGTGTGACCATGTGAGTATGGGGACTGACATGTTGATGTATGGTGTAGCTTAACCCACAGTAAGAATTTTTACACAATTTTTATAAAAAATAAGTGTTTCTTTGGCAATGGCAATGTCTCAAATAAAGTGAGAGAAAAGTGAGTGTAGTATAAAATGTGTTAATATACTGACTTACATCACACATCCTAATTATATCGGAGGAATCCTCTGAAAGAAATTGAGGAAGACCAAGTATGGCAGCTGCTCTCCTGTTTTGGTTTGTGTCCTCCAGGAAAAAA
>JAJHUR010103902.1:0-13908 GCA_027495735.1 Lutjanus campechanus
ACTGCTAATTTTAGTTACACAGACCAACAGCTAACTTTATTTACTGCTAACTTTAGCTACACAGACCAGCTGCTAACTTTAGCTACACAGACCAACTGCTAACTTTAGTTACTGCTAACTTTAGCTACACAGACCAGCTGCTAACTTTAGTTACTGCTAACTTTAGCTACACAGACCAGCTGCTAACTTTATTTACTGCTAACTTTAGCTACACAGACCAGCTGCTAACTTTAGCTACTGCTAATTTTAGCTACACAGACCAACTGCTAACTTTAGCTACACAGACCAACAGCTAACTTTAGCTACACAGACCAACTGCTAACTTTAGCTACTGCTAACTTTTGGGATTCAGACAAAAGCACAATACTTGAAGCCTGGCTGAGACTCAGAGACAGGCAGACAGACAGACAGACATGATGTCTTACCCACTGCTTGTCAGTGAGCAGTATGACCAGGTGAGCGTCGTTTTCATCACACCAGGCTCTGGACTCGTTCCAGGACAAAGACGAACGGCTGAAGAAGTAACAGTTCAACTCGAACTGCTCCCAAGCCAGGGGACAACAGCCGTCCCCTATCGAGCCTGAGAGACAGAGAGACAGACAGACAGACAGACAGACAGACAGAGAGACAGACAGACAGACAGAGAGACAGACAGGCAGAGAGACAGACAGACAGACAGACAGACAGACAGACAGACAGGTGTGAGGATCTGTCTGTAAATGTGCTCCTTAAATATATGAGGATGTGTTCATGTGTCATCGTACGGTTGTGGATGACGTGTTCAAGGGAACATTTGAGTGAAGCGATGCTCTTGCGTAGAGAATCCACGGCTGACAGCTGCTTCAACGCCTCCGCAGCTGGACACACACACACACACACACACACACAACATATTATATGTAAAGATACTTACAGTGTAGCTTTGGATTAATGAAATAATTCCCAGTTCCAGCGATGGTGAACTGGACCTGAAGTGGTCCCACTCACCTGTTGCCAGCTGGTCCCTGTTGTTGTCCACAGTCGCCACCAGCCACTTAACCTCTCTCGCTGTTCGAACAATGAACGTTAGTAGAATTAAAACGGCAACATGCACGTGACGCTTTTATTTTGAAATGGCTGCCCTGTGTGTGTGTGTGTGTGTGTGTGTGTGTGTGTGTGTTACCATGAGCGTGCTGCAGCGAGGCATTGTGCAGTGATTGGACAACGTCAGTCAGGTTGGAAACTGTCTGCTCCATATCCATGAGACGATTGGACATCTTCATGTCTGATCACACACACACACACACACACACACACACACACACACACACACACACACACACACAGAGTTTTAAAACACTACATTTATGTAATAGATTACATCTACTGGGTTTATGTAGTTAGGATACAAAAGTTAGGATATGTATGTGTGTGTGTGTGTGTGTGTGTGTGTGTGTGTGTGTGTGTGTGCTCACTGCTGACTCCCAGGACTATGATCAGGATCAGGATGGACGTAGCTGTCAGAACAGGAAACAACCAGCTTTTGAATCTGGTGACTCCTGACAGAGCGATGGAGGGAACCTCTGACAGACAGACAGACAGAGAGACAGACAGACAGACAGAGAGACAGACAGGCAGAGAGACAGACAGAGAGACAGACAGAGAGACAGACAGAGAGACAGGCAGAGAGACAGAGAGACAGACAGACAGGCAGAGAGACAGACAGAACGGCAGAGAGTTTAGTGTTGAACTCATTTTAAATACTTTATATACTTTACACACCCTTCAAGTCTCAAACAAGTCGATGAGAACCAACATGACAAAGAGACGAACTGAGCTCAGCTTCATGTTTCATGTGTCTCTGCAGCCGAGGGAACGTTAGCGAGCTAACGAGCTCGTCTCCAGCCGATGATGAGTCCTGATTGGGTTGATGATAAAATATAAATACTCGAGTATTGTACAAGTATAAAGTAGTTAAGTACCTTTGAGCCAGAGGACGCTGTTGTCTTGATCTTTCTCATACTGGTAGTCTGTCATCATGACGTGTCTCCTCCCTCTCTGTGTCCTAAATAATCTAAAGACAAAGTCAGAAGAGCAGACTGAATCTCACACTCTTCATCAACAGACTGAGTATGTTTCATAACTCATCACTCAGATGATGAAACTGCAGGATCTGTAAAAACAAACCATTTATTTTATTAAAACGTTGGTGTCTGAGCTGCACTCAGTTTTGTAGCTGAGGTAATTTTGTAATAATTTAAAACAAACTAAAACTTTTCTAATGAAATAAACATTAAACCAGTTGTACTTCAAAAGGCTTCAAGTTACAATAACTCAAGTTTTTCTAGATGTTTTAAGTTGAATTAACTTGAATAAATAAAACGTGTGTATTTACACTGAGTTAATGAGAAAACGTTCAACTAAATTCCAACATGATTTTTACAGCACCAGAATAAAATATAAAATATTGACAAGTTTGGTTAAAAATCAGGAAGAACTTCACTCAGAGGAAGTGAAACACTGCAAATAAAAATAAGAATTATGAAAATAATCTTGGAAAATAAATCATAAAATCAGCTTGAGAAAGAAGCAGTTGACCCACCTCGTTACCGTCTCTGTCCTGTTCTGTCAAACTTCTGCAGAGTCCACAGACAGTTTGTCCCCCCTCCCTGTAAAAACTGTCCAATCATCACTTCATACATACATCAGTTATTTCATAACATTTCTGAGATGCTGGAAGATTCATGACTTCCCTTTTTTATTCAGATTCATTTTTCCGGAGGGGAAACTGATTTTCAGTCGACACTTCCTCAAACGGGTTCTTGTTAGCAGTGTTGTTACCGAGCTAACGTGCTAAAAGTCTTCACTCGTTTAACGGTTCCATCACTGAAGTACCAGAACTCCAGTCAGATGAAAAGATGAATGCATTTTGTCTTTATTAAACTGACTTTACAGTTCTGTAAAGCTTTTTCCTCCTGACCTCACTTCACCCTCTGACCCGCTGATTAACATCCTGTTCCCTCATAAACTCCACCATCCTGTCACCTGTTTACATCATGAAGTCCAAACCTCTGACAAGCTGCAGGTAACCCCACCTGTGGACCTGGACACGTCTCATTTAACACACATGTTCACATCCAGAAATGGTCCAAACTTACTGAACCTACACGTCAGAAGTCTATATAATCTATTTAAATGGGATCAGCTGGAGATTCTCGTATCCCAGACTGACCCCGACACCCAGAGTACTGACAGAAACCTGCTTCAAACAGAGTACTGACAGAAACCTGCTTCAAACAGAGTACTGACAGGTCTGAGGTTTACTGAACCCAAACTGACAAATGATTCAAATTCTCTAAAGTAGATGTGTGATCGTCTCAATCTGTCACAGCCTTTAAAATCAACACTGAGTGATTTGATTCAGTCTAATAAAAGGGACAGAATCACAGCTCAGTGGTTCCAAAAGGAAAAGATCAAACTCCACAACTGCTGTCTCTTACAAGGCAGACGGGAGAAGCAGCTCGTTGGTTAAGTTTTAGAAAACTCAGAAATAAATGTACATCCTCCTCGAGGGAAGCAAAAACTAATTATCTACAAAACAAACTAATAAACTAATCAGTAACAGGTCCAAGCCTGACAACTGCTAACAACAATAATAATAATAACACAGCCCAAACACAACGTAAGCCCATAAAATACAGCAAGAGAGAAATACAGCCTGACCTGAACGTACGTTGGGTTTTGTGCTCCAACACAAAGTGGAAACACTCTTAATTACGTGTAACTTTAAAGCTTAATATAAGTTAAAGGTGAGTTGTATGAAAATTGAGCCCTGTGTAGTTGTCGTGAAGAGAGAAATGAGTTAAAAAGACCAAAACGTGTAAACGTGTTTATTTCTGCTGTAATGACATTTTAATATGGAGCTCTATGGGGACTGACTCAGGCGACCTCAAGTGGCCAGTAGAGGAACTGCAGGCTGTGACACTTTTCCATTTTTCAGCCCTGGAAAGTTGCTGCATGTTTCTAATATTGAATTAAAAATCAGAGGATTCAAATAATACTTTTATTAATAATTTCATTTGTTGCAGTGCTCAGATGAGGCTGTACAGGTCAGAGGTCAGAGGTCATCCCACAGTCAGGTCGTCGTTGAAGTGGAGCAGGATGGCGGGGGTGAAGAGGTTTTGGTCCAGTCGTAGGCGCCGGAGCTCGTAGTCATCGTCGGGGACGTTGTTCTCGCTCAGCGTCCTGCTCATGTCCAGAATGACTCCGTTGTGTCTCCAGGTGTAGCTGCGGGCGTGGGAGTTGTAGGTCAGGTAACGCTGGAGGATCTCCTCCAGAGTCTCTTCTGAACACACCTGAGGAACGACAGCAGGTGACGATTCAGACGGAGGTTCAGCTCCATCAGAGGGTCACGCTCGTCCTGACCATCAGTTTGTAGTTTGTTTGTAGTTTCCCACAGTTCAACAATGCTAATAATGTAGCATAAAGCATGCAGGTGTTTTGAAGCAGCAGGAAAACTTTAACACGTGTCTCTGTTGGAGCTAAACAGTGCTAGCTCCGCTGATGGCTAACTTCAGTTAACATTTATTCTGAATAAACACCTCACACTGGGTTGTACCGACAACTTTTCAAACTAGATTAAAACAATTATATTACACCAAACAGAGTCGACCAAATGAAGTTTTATGATGCGTCTCTTCTTTAGCTAGCTGGTGCATAATGCAACTTGATGTCAACCTTTTAACTAGCAAGCAAACAGTGTACTATTCGTTAACTTTTTTAGCTAGCTAGCAAACCATGTCATGTTTTGTTGACATTTTGTACACCTAGGAAACCATGTCATGCTAGCAAAGCATGCAAAGTTTTTTTTGTTTGTAAATCTAGCTTGCAAACCATGTAACATTTTTTGACTTTTTATCGATCCATCGATTCATGTAACGCTTTGTTAACTTCCTGGGTCCTGTCAGGACTTAATTTGTGAAATCTGAGATGTCTGTAAATAAATCATGTTGATTGAGGTAAACAAACATTTTTTTTAACATATTTTAGAGACACTTTATAAAACTTTTGGGTGGTGGGCGGAGCTACAGGTGAGGTGTGTGTGGACAGTTGACCTGCAGTCGCTGCTCCTGTAACGTCAGTGTGTTGATGACTCGTATCCACCTGGTTTTAGTGGTCAGCAGCCCCACCACGTAGCGCTCGTCCTTCCACCAGGGGGGGCCAATGATGCTGGCCCAGTCGGAGCGAGGGCCGGTCGGGGGGATGTGCACGAAGCGCCCCCTGGGGGTGTAGTACCTCACACAGTTAGTCAGGGGTTCCACATATTTGAGGACCTGAGGACAGAGAACAGAGACGTGAAGGTGAAGCAGCAGCAGAGCTG
Organism: Lutjanus campechanus; assembly: GCA_027495735.1. Lineage (NCBI taxonomy): Eukaryota > Metazoa > Chordata > Actinopteri > Lutjaniformes > Lutjanidae > Lutjanus > Lutjanus campechanus. The sequence goes on from JAJHUR010103902.1 coordinate 5,360, forward strand.
AGAGCCGCTCTCTGATTGGTCGGTTTGTCTGATGAGCGCTCACGTCTTTGGTCTCGGGGTCGAACCAGAAGCTGATGTCCTTCCCTGCAAACTCCATGATGGGTAACAGCAGAACATCACCTGCACAAAAACATTTTTTATTAAACATACAGCAAATATTTATCCACCATTCATTTAATTTTTAAATTTACTGCAGCTTTAACACACCAGAAGCTCCGCCCACCATCATTTAAACCAAGAGACTGGTTGTTGATCAGCTGACTGGCAGCTTTTAACACAAAAATCCAAACTGGACTTTTATCTAATATATTATTACATATAAAATGATATTACACAGTTTATAATGATAATTTACAGTTTATCAATAAATGTATTGTCCACAATGATGTTAAGTCACTGAAACAATAAACCTTCACTGGTGTTTTAATTATTATAAATACAGTAACTACAAGAAAAACAAACAAAAAACACATAAATATAAATAATTATGTTAATACATTTTACTTGAACTCAGAAAAATGATCAAATATACACGAAGTGTTTCTGTAAAATCTGCATGATGTTCTGTAAAATAAAAAAGTTTTCATATGATATTAATACAGCTGAGATATAAACTGATATCAGGTCAGGTTATCTAACATTATGTAATCTCATTTTACAGTTTTGTAAACTATAAGTATTAAAGCAGGTTTGTTTTACAGTAGTGGAATGTAACAAAGTACATTTACTCGAGTAGTGGACTTAAACACAGATTTGAGGTACTTGTACTTTACTTGAGTCTTTTCTTCTCTACTTTTACTCCATTACATCGTACATCAGTACATTCATCTGACGGTGGAAGTAACAAATTACAATTACTGAAAGTACTTTTACTTTTATGAGTATTAGGCCCCAAAATAATATCACAATGTGACAGTGATACTCTTGACAATATGAGAAAAGACTCTTTTAAATGATTAAATGCCTCTATTGATAATATAACGTTATAAAGTAACTAATACTTTGACACCAGTAGTTTTATTTGTAGTTAAGTAATATTTTAGTCATGTAGCCAAACTGACATTTTTACACACTAAACACATGAAGAGTTTATAAAATATGATGTTTTGTTATAAATTAAACTAAAAGTAACATTAATCTAATAATGAATGAGTCGAGTGACAGAAAATGATCGATTATTTTCCAGTAAAAATCCTCTGATGGTTGAGACTTTGTGCTGCTCACCTTTGTGCTGGTTCATCAGCGGGGTCAGGTCACACACTTTACCCAGAAACGACACCCACAGGTCGGCCGCGGTGTTGTGAGCGGCCACCTCTGCTGGAGTGAAGTACTTCGGTCTGTCCGTCATCATCACACACACACTGTCACACACACACTCACACACTCTCACTCTCTCACACACTCTCACACACACACCTGAAGTCACGTTTAAACACGCTAATAACTCGGCTTTAATCCGGCACACAGCAGCTAAACTGTCTCCTCTCTGTCCGATGTTTTCTGTTACTATGGCAACAAGTGAGGAGGGGCGGGGCTAGAAACGTCTCTACGACTTTATATTAAAAACGTCACAATAAATTAATGAATTTAATGTTAATGTTTCTATGTTTCTGTTAACACTGTTAACTTTGTGATGAAATGAAACACTGTTAAAATCATAGTTTTACACATTTTTTAAACACATATTTCTACATCATATTTAATTTGAATGGAAATTACTCTAATTGTTTCTGTATGTTTTAATGCCCACATGAATCATTCATGTTTCATTTATTCAAGAAAAAGCAGGAGAGAAAATAAAAAAGGAAATATAGAAAGATAAAAATAAATAAATAAATAGATTTTTAATTTTACAGGAAAAAGGGAAATGACTTATATGCAAAAATATAAAAATAAATATAGAGGAAAAATAAATTAAAAGGGCATGATTATTCTTTTACATTTTATTTTTTTTATTTCATTTTCTCCTTCTTTTATTTCCACATTAATTTTCCCATTATTTTACAGATTTATTCTTGTTAATGACACCCCTGTGACTCCACAGCTATATTGGTTATATACTGGTTATATATTGATTATATATAAATGAAGAATCGAGATAAAAGTTTCTTGGCCCCGCCCCTCTCTCCCTCTCTCCGTTCTGTCTCAGTGTCTCTCTCCCTCTCTCTCAGGAATGCATCAGACGTGGCAAAGATTCACTTTCTCCATTTTTCACGAACTTTCTGTATCCGGAGGACACAAAAAAAAACTCAGGAGCCCCTCGTCTCCATTTGTCGTGCTCTGATTGGCTAGTGACCCCGTCAATCATTACTGCTGCGCTTTTCATTGGCTGACAGTTGCCTAACGGGCGGGCGGGTGTTTTTTGCAGCTTCTGTTGACATCTTTTGGTGTGGGTGTTCTCGCGAGATTTGAGAGCCGTTCGAGAGTTGTAGAGGAGAGCTGATGGAGAGAGGAGAAGCAGAGGAATAAAGTGACGGTTTACAGCGTGAACGGAACCGTTAGTTAATCGTTTTTAAATAAAGGCCGCCATGATGTCCTCCTGTTGGCTTCTCTGCCTGCTGACTGTCGCTTTCCTCCAGAGCTCCGTGTCTGCCGAACAGCGGAAGCTCCGTCCAGGTAAGGCCGCTCCGGAGGCTCTCTTGCTCGGCCAGGCGGAGCACCATGCCCCGCTGGAGCTGCTCGGTTCTGGAGCTCCGAGCTAACTGTGGCTAATTACACCGTTATTCACATTAACGAGTTATTAACGGCTTCATCTGCCGCATACAGAGTAGAATAAGTTCTGACTGTTAGTTTTTAAGGTTATTAAGGTTTAACTAGAGTAGTTTTAACTGGTGTGAAACTATTAATGTTAGTTTGACTCTTTAACTTCTAACTTTTAACGTTAGCCTGGAGGCTAACTAGCAACAACTAATCGTTTTTCCACATTTCCTGTGAAAATAATTAACCCTTAAAGTGTCTGTTTTAAAATATTAATGTTAATGATGACAGGAAACAGGAAAATGAGCCTCTGATTAGCAGATATTCTCCTAAAATAAAACTAAGTAACGGGATTTTCTGTGGTGACTTTGTGGGTAAAAAATAGCGAACAGCTGTGTGGAATATTGTGGTAATCATTACTCCACCTACATGAACAGAAATACATCTCTGCTCTGAAGCCTGATGCTTAAAGAAAAGCTCTGTGTGAGTCTGATCAGTCTGTTGGTGTTTTCTCCACTTACAGTCTTTAGTTTTTATTAACTGAGGTCTGTGAAGACTGACTCGGGTTCAGGTCTGGATGTGAACCTCTCAGAGACTCAGTCCACTTCAGCAGCTCTGGAGGAACTTTCCAGAAATCTGAATCACTGCCCACATCTCCAGCCTGCTCTGTCTTACATGAACAAAGTGTGTTTGTGAGGGTCTGCTGTGATTTAAACCAAACATCAGGTTCAATTCTCACTGATGGTGAACACGACTGCACAATTAATCAGAATATCATCAAATCACAGTTTAAATTCTGCAGCATAATGAAGTTATACTTCATCATCACGTCCTGACCTACAGAGAAAACATATTTGTTTGATTCAGACCCCAACAAATATCACATTATCTTCATTTAATATGTTTATTTTACCACATCATGCTGTCCTAATAGTGACTAATTCATATTAAACAGTTTCTTTGTCAGTGTCGTCGTGGAGAAAATAATCTGTTTAAATAATTTCGTTCAGTGTTCATCTTGAGAGCAAATTTTATTCATATTTTAGACATCTGCATTGTTTCAGTTTTAGTCAACTAAATATCATAAGTATTATGATAATAAATTAATCACTTTTAGTCACTTTTTATTTTAAAAAAAAAAGGCCAAATTCTCTGATTTCAGCTTCTTAAATGTGAATATTTTCTGGTTTCTTTCTCTCTGACAGTAAACTGAATATATGTGAGACATTTGAGGACGTCATCTGTAGTTTTTCATTGTTTTCTGACATTTTATGGTCCAAACAGCTAATCAGTTAGTTGAGGAAATGATGGACAGATTAATCGATAATGAGAATAATCGTTATTTGCAGCCCTATAATCAGTAAAATCGAACTGGTTTAGTTAAAATATTTTATATTTCTTCAAACATTCATTCTCCAGTGAAACTTTACACGTATTATCTTTATCATGTCAATCAGGCTTTTAATTAGCCTTCTCTTTCTCTTAAACATTGACATTTCTGTACGGTTTATGAACAGTTTATGAACAGTTTATGAACTGTATATGAACAGTTTATATACTGCACTATGAATCAACTCGTTCCTCCCAGACATTTCCATCTTGATTTTATTTGCTGACAAAGCAGAAAGCAGATTTCATCACACTTTTTGTTCCTTCTGTCAGTAAAGAAATGTTCTTAATGAAACCCGCTCGTGTTCTCGGTGATATTTGTTGGTTTAAATCGTCCAATCAGGGTGTAGAAACATCCCTGCTGCAGACGTGCTCACACACTCAGTAATAAAATCCAACATGTAGTTACAGTCTGCAGACTCGTCTCTCTCTGGAGTTTGTCATGAGCATCACTTCCTGTTTGTCCTGCGGGCAGCAGATTCATGTTTATCATCGTGTTGCAGAGTCATGGTGAACGTACAGTTTGCAGTTGTTTGGATTACACTGATATTTTACTGCGTGTGTGTGTGTGTGTGTGTGTGTGTGTGTGTGTGTGTGTGTGTTTGGACAGCTGTGTTTGTGTGTTTGTCTTGTCGGGGGTTTGTTGTTTCACACTTCAGCAGCAGATTAGTGAGCAGAAGTTCTACAAACAGCTGTTCTTGTGTCCAGTTTGTTCACAGCTGAGTCGCACAAATCAATCACAGAAATCTGAATATTTCTGCTCTGTGACAGTAAACTGAATATTTCGGGGATGTGAGTAAAACTAGATGTTTGAGGACGTTTTGATTTATTTATTTTAAAACAAAACAAAAAAATCAGTTAATGGAGAAAACAATTGACCGATTAATCAACTATTGAATATAATCATTAGTTCTTGAGGCCCTACAAACTTTTCCATGTTGAGGACCCCACAACAGAATCACATGAGAGGACAAACATGTATCTATATATCACACAAATCAATAAAAAATGTCTCGATCGATAGCGTACAGACTGTGATGATATCTACAGTGATATTACACGGTTCATCTTTTTATTACAGTTGATAAAATGACAGCTGCTGACTGCTGCATTCTGTTTGTTTTGTCGTGTCTGTTTTTGCACATTTAAGTCAAAGCTGCTTCTTTTATTATTTTATTATTTCTTATGATTTTATCAAAGAATGAAAGTAGACGTACTCATCTCACACAAATCGGTCCTGATCGATGCAGATATTAAAAAGTAAAATAATTTGGAGGATATCAGGAGGACAGTGGTTACACACGTAACACACTTGAAATAAAAGCAGGATAATATACAGTTTAACAAACATTATTCCCTAAAAATATATTTCATTAGTATAAAAAAACAGAAATATAGCAAAATATCTGAATATATTTAACCTGAATCAAGTGTAATGATCAGTTATTGACCCCAGTTGGTCCCTGGGCCTGAGGTTGGAAACCACTGATTTGTAGTTTTGTTTCTGCTTCGGTGTGGTGAGTGTGTGTTCTTCTCTACACACACACACGCACACACACACACACACACACGGTGCTTTTAGACACGTTAGCAGAATGAAGGAAATCTGCAGAAACTCTGGACACAAGGAGGCTTTTGTCACCAGATCCTCCTCTCTCTTTCTGCCTCCCCCCGTCCTCCCCTTCCTCCCCCGTCCTGCTCCTCACCTCGCTAACCTCTCCCAACAACTTCTGAGGAATTTCCCTCTCGTCAGATTCCTCGAAAGCCTGCAGGGAGGGAGGGGCTCTGTGGAGGTTTGTGTCCTGTCACATCATGCAGGATTTCACTCGGTGGTCAAATGTAACTTGAAGCTTCAGGACAGTTTCAAAGTTCTGCTTCTGCTCCACTGCACCTCAGAGGCAAATACTGTTACTCAAGCGCTTTTATTTTGAAAGCTGTAGCTACTTCTCAGATTATTAAAACAAAATATAATCACTGATAAAAGATGATTTATCATTAACAGCTGCAACATTTCCTCCTGTTTCCTCCTGGGATCACAGTTCTCCCGTATTTCTCCTGATTTCTGACAAAGTTCCACACTTGTTTCTGTGAGCGTTCTGCATGTATATGAAGCCCTGTGCTGCTAAAAGTTTACAGTCTTCACCTGAACAACAACACAGCTACACCAAAGCAGACCTCTGAAGAAGAACTCCTCTTTATTAAGAAAAGGTTTAAAGGAAGAAATGAGCATGTTGTAAAACCTTTAGGGACAAAAAGTAAATGTATTAAAGAAGAGAGACATTATATACAAAACTCTCTGAAACTCGTATGTATGATGTTTCTTCATAATGAGAACTTATCTTCAGTATATTTTGATGCTGCTAGTTTTACTTAATGAAAGTTTACAGGTTACAGGACTTTTACTTAAAAAGGAGAAAGAGATTTAGTTAATAAGATGATGAAAATCATCACTGTGGAGAAACTGGAATCAGGAAATGTTCTTTTGTTTAGTTTTTTTTTTTTTTTACAAAAACTCAAAAGTTTGTTAAAAATCTAAAAAAGTGATGATTTTAAAAAAAAAGTTTAAAGTTTTAGAAAACCACCACAACACAGCTGTATACGCCAGGGCTGCAACCATTAACTGATTATTAATCATTTATTAAATCAACTATTTTGATAATCAATCAATCAGTTTGAGTCTTTTTAAAAATGTGAATATTTTCTGGTTTCTTTTGTGTGTGTGTAGAAAACCTGCTGGTGATCACCGCGGCAACAGAGGAGACAGACGGCTTCAACCGCTTCATGAGGACGGCCGGAGAGTTCAACTACACTGTGAAGGTAACACACACACACACACACACACACACACACACACACACACACGCACACACACCAGTCAGAGCTGCTGGGAGCTGAGCAGTGTGGTGACGGGACTGATGGGAAATGTGGTCGTAGCAGCCTTCAAACACAGGAGGAGAATGTGAAGAATTCAGACAGAGTGTGGACAGACGTCCACTGTCTGTCTGGTTGGTTCAATAAAGTTTTGCACATACAATCATTTGGTTTGATTGTTTTAATGCAGTTGTGTTTAGACTGAAACATCAAATGATTTTAAGAGTTCACAGTTAATCTGCAGTCATCAGTCTGATGTCTGCAGAATGCTAACGTTAGCTCGTGTTAGCTCTCCAGCAGGCAGAGACACAACAAAGGTAGAATCAGCTGTAACCTCAACAAACACAGATCTCAGATCAGCGTTCAGGACCTCATTTAGTCTTTCTCATCAATGTGACTGTTAGATTCAGCTGCTGTGGTCACGACTGTCCTCAGAGCAGACAGTTACTCTTCAGGTCAAAGTTTATGTGACTCAGACTCAGATTCTGTGCTTCATGTCTCAGTAAACTGAGAACCTCACTGCAAATTTTCAGTTCAGCATGAATCAAAATATGAAAAATATAAAAGACTTTTCAACTGTGGTTGCAAACCGTCTGATGCTGGGGTTTGTTTGGAGCTCTCCTCTCTCTGTCCGCTGTTTATTTTGTCTTTAAAAAGAGGACTGATGATGATGATGATGATGATGACGATGATGCTGCTGCTGCTGCTGGTGATGATGATGATGAAGATGATGGTGATGATGATGATGATGATGTGTGTGCAGGTCCTGGGTCTTGGTGAGGAGTGGAAAGGGGGCGACGTGGCTCGGACGGTGGGCGGGGGTCAGAAGGTGCGATGGTTGAAGAAGGAGCTGCTCAAACACTCGGAGAAGAAGGACATGGTCATCATGTTTGTCGACAGGTAACACACACCTGAGCCTGTGTGTTTGTGTGTCCTCGTTGTCTTCTTGTTGTACTTTGTCTGTCGCTGCTTCAGTCTTTTGTCACGGCCTCTCGTTCACTCTGTTCTTTCTTCAGTGAGAAACCTGACTCACCTGTCCTACTTAGACACACGAGAACAAAGGTGTCGTTACACACTGTATGAACTGTATGAAGCTTCGTTTTTGTTATTTTTCCTACAAAAGTCACTATTGATGTTCAAGTCTTTAGTGCTTCAACCAATCAGAGGTGTTGTGTCAGAGCCTGAGAGACAAAACCCAGGACAAAAACAGCCTGTGAGTCCTGTCTGCAGCCTATGAAGCGGGCAGTGTGGATGGAGAGGCTACATGATACACATGATATTTAAATAATACCTAAAAGATAAATGAAATCAATACTTCTGTCAGGTGGAGGTGGAGACCTGATGGGTGGGGTCTGAAGAGAGGTGATAACGTGGTGTCAGGAACCCTGATATTTACACTAAAAATCATAAAGAACCTCAATATTAACACTAAGAATCATAAAGAATCTCAGTGTCAATGCTAAAAATTGTAAAGCTCCCAAATATAAATGTTGAAAACCATCAAAAACCTCAATATCTACGATTGAGAAAAGAACACATTAAGGGACGTACAGCAGACAGTTCAACAACTCCCAAAATATATATTTAAAAAA
>JAJHUR010103907.1:1245-16641 GCA_027495735.1 Lutjanus campechanus
AAGTAATGTAATAGAAAAAATTAAAAAAATAATTTTACTGGTCCGGCCCACTGGGCTGTATGTGGCCCCTGAACCAAAATGAGTTTGACACCCCTGGTTTAACACTAATTTAAGAAATAGAAAGAAATACATTTTTTTTATGGGGACCCATTGAATTTCCCAGGGACCCACTCAAATCACCACCTGTGGGTCCCGGGGACTCACTACATTGAAAACCTATCAACATCACTGAGAAACCACAAGATATTCACATCTAAGAAGGTGAAATTAGAGAATTTCCACTTCTCTCTTTGTAAATTACCCAAACCAATTAATCAATTATCAAAATAGTTGCTAATTCAGAAATTGAATCATAATCAATTTATCTTTGCAGCTCTACTGTTTGACCATTTTTACTAGTATATGTTGGTATCATAGTAACATTAAAAAAAGCAATTAATCTTGTATGTTGGCGAACCAATTAAAAAACAATTAGTAAGAAACACAAGCTTGTTCTAATGGAAATCGTATAATGTAACTAACGTTAGCTAGGTGACAATTAAATTAACTAACATACAGTTTCAGAACAGTTACATATGTTGGGGTGTGTGTGTGTGCTGGGGGGAGGGGGGACTGCACATCATCGCTCATAAAATCTTCTTTACAAGATGGTGCCAACATTCAGGGCTTTGGGATTTGTGGACGTCACAAACACGGACTTAGACTCTTAAACCGCCTTTCTAAGTTAACTTGATGCAGCCATTTCCAGTTTTTGGCAATTTGCTAACCCGTTATGCTAATTACTCAAACTGCCCAAAATGCAACTCTTAGCAACAAAGCTTAATCTCATCTGCTACGCCTGTAGATGACATTTTAATCATAAAAGTTCATAAGACACAACATGGCTGGGTTTCATATGAGCCTTATAGAGGTTTTCGGTAGACTATTTTGTTTCTTGACGGGGGCTGTCTGCATCATGCCGACCTCAGACACCTGTTCATGTTTTTCAAATACTGACATTAGAAACAGTAAGCTGCAGTTCGACTTCCGCAAGGATTTTCCCCCTTCAAAGTCACATTTTGTGCCGACCCACGAATGCGGAGCAGCAGATGTGGTTACCCACCGCTTAACCTCCCTGGGAGCTGATCTCCATATCAGCTCCTTCATGTTGTACTTGCTGTTGTTGTGATCCAGAAGGTTCCAGGCAGTAAAAGGAGGGGATGAGCAGTGAGAGGCTTATTCCCGCTCCTGCTGCTCTACATGGGGCCTTGTCAAACTTAGTTTACAGGCTCGGTGCTGAGGTCTAGCCTAAAGCCAATAAAGTAGCTGCAAAAACCTTCATGAATATATAATTTACCTCCTGACTCCCAGTGCCTAAACCCATCTACTTGTTCAGTTAAATGAGAACTTCTTTCATTGTTCAACAGAGTTTTATTTAATAGACTCACTTATCAAGTGCTACACAGAGAGGACTGAACTTAAATTAAACATGACAGCGCCGAGCTGTTCATCGAGAGGCAAATATGACTAAATTCTGACCTTAAGGTTGACGCCTTTCTGTTGAAATGTGATGTATTTTCAACATGTCTCTGACTGTTTTTTTCTTGAAGAAATACAAGCCTCCCTCTGCTCTCAGGCTGCTCCACACTCCCATCATATGTACATCTCAGATAAATTAAACACTAATTCAATTACTGGATGTCTCACCAAGTAACCTCAGCCAAACAGTAACTTTTATCTTGATGTTAAATGTGATACACACTCGTGTCTGTATGCAACCATTACATGCTCTCCTGTGACAAGCTTGTACCTCCTGTAAGTTTTCCTAAGCTAGTAAAACAGCTGTGTTTTAAAGGGGTAGTCCACCAGTTTTACACATTAGAGAGATAGTAAAATTCCATCATCATGTACTCACCCTCGTGCCAACTGAAGGTAGGGTTTAGTTTTTCAGTCCAAGAGAATGATGACCAATTTTCAAATGGAAAAAACATATCGTCTGGAGAGTTGGATGTTTGTTTTTTTTACATTTGAAAACTGCTCATCATTCAATGCAATTGTTTGGGAGATTCTGCAATGCTGTTTTACTGTGAAAATCCAGCAGTGTTTTGTGGACTAAAAAACTAAACCTGACCTTCAATCAGTGTGAAGGTGAGGAGATAGTGACTGAATTTTCATTTTTGGGTGAACTATCCCTTTAATATCCATTTATTCATCACAAGGAGTATTACATGGTCAGCACAATGTCTTATATCATTTTTGGACAACACAATGAACTATTATTTTATTAAGCAATAAAATAATAAACAGATGAATTAAAATAATTCTTAGTTGCAGCCCTACTTACGACTTAAAAACAAAAACTGTGTTATAATCTGGGGAGGGTGTTTGACAGGTGTGTGCATTGGGACGGTCTGATGCAAGTAAGTTGCTGCAAATCAATAACAAATCCTGCTTGTTACCATTTAAAAAAAAACATTGCTAGAATCAGAGGATTCGTGTTTACTGTAATTGTCTTTCCTCAGGTCTCCACGAAAAACCCTCAGGCAACTTCAACTAATTCAGAACATTAGAAAAAGAAAATTCTTTATTGTCTACTCTTTGTGTGCAAAAGATTTGTCTTTGCTTTATGTACAGAAAAACTGCTACTAAAAAAAAGTACATAAAAAAAACACCACATCACATTGAAAGAAAATACATTTGAAATAGATTAACAGAAACACAATAGAAGCTACATTAAAGGGAGGAAAAGGTATTGATGGTGAGGACTGACTCAAGGTTTAGAGAAATAAAAAAAAGATGCACAGTGCTGTGTGCTGAAGTAGACTAACTTTAAAAAGTACTGTCCTTACTGACTAAGGTATTTTATGCAGGTACAAATGATTTTCTGTAGATATTTTTCTTTGCACAAGGGACTATGCACCTTTGCCCTGACGGCAGTAGCTGAAAATGGTGATTTTCCACTTAAGCATTGGACTGCTTGGCCGCGGTGATAGCAAAGATGGGTTTCTATGCAGTCTGTAATTGTACTGGCCAGTTTAAATATGTTGGAAAGTTCTGTCTCACTTTTGACCCTGAGGTGTCAAACCAGGACACAATATTAATAAGACTATGTGAAACCTTGTATATAGCTCGACCAACTTCAAATTCAAAGGGTTGCTGTGACATATGGATGAATTTTTATTATTATGACTTTGTGTGCCTTTATGTGATAGTGCTAGTCTTTCTCATAAATGGTCTTTAAAGTAAAAATCTAACTAAACAAACTCATTATTTTGAGAAGATTGCACTATTTTAAGATAATGTCATTCATTTGAGATTTTAAGTCATTATGATGCGATACTAAGTCATTAATTGAGATATTAACTAATTTTTTTAAATACTACCTTTTTGAGATACTAACTCACTATTTTGAGAAAGTTTGTCATTATAATGACTTACAGGATCTTCATTTTTTTTGTATCACATTGGCAGCAATGGGGCATGCATGCATAGAAAAACAGACGTTTCATTGAGGCGTACATAACACAAATCTACCAATTTGTCACTGCTAACAGACTCATGATCAAGTTTATATTATGTCGACACTTCTGTCCATACTCACTCCTCTCCTGTGCTCACTGCTGGGAGTCATCACACAAAAGCGGCATCAATGCTTCACCCAGCCTATAGTGTGGGCAGCATTGATGCTGCTGTGGTCCCAGGGAATAGGATTTGTTTGAGGGGCACGAGGCCAAACTAAATCGGCATGGCCTCATCAACCATGTCCAGTTTTAAGAGCTTATTAAAAAAAAACACATTGTGTCTAAAACACAAAACTCTGTCTTTACAAACACTTCAGGAGATTGTGACTGAGGTGTTTTAGCTGCAGCTTGTTTTCCTAATTAAGTGTAGTGACCGGGTACAGCCGTGTTTGTTGGCGATGTGTGGTTGTCGATGACATGTTTGACACGCTTGAATGACCAATGGTGTAACTTCATCACTCAGGTACGTGCTTAGTTACCCAGTAACCCATAGGGCTGGCCCCTGCAGTTCAGTCAAAAATTTAATTAGGGATTGGTATACTCTGCTTAAAGTGCATTGGCTGAAATACATACATACTGCTTGTCTGTGTATGTTCTCAGTCATCCAGGTCATGGTATCCGTAGCAAGGTTTGTTGTAGGCAACTGGACTTCATAGAGTTCTTGAAGACGTTTCGCCTCTCATCCAAGAGGCTTCTTCAGTTCTGACTGACTGGCTTGGAACTCCCAAGCCAGTCAGGTATCCAGTGGAGTTTGACTCAGTATGAATTAGAACTGAAATGATTAGTTGATTAAGTGTTTGTCTCTCTAGGAAAAAAAAAAAAAAAAACTATTTTGATGGAAGGTGGATGGAAGGTGTAAATGAATATAGACCCACCCCTCCCTTCATACTCCACCCCGGGCTCTACCCCTGAAGTCCATGGATGCGCATTGTCATGGAAACGGCCGTAGAAACTAAAGCAGCTGTAAAGCGGCTGAAATAGCCAAGTTGTGGGTTAGCACACTGCTAAACCGCAAAGCTAAGGTTAGCTGACCCATCACCTGACCTGTACCCACAACTCCATTGCTATTATAAATAGATAACATCACAACAACAGTACATTTTGGCAGATTAGACAATATGATGAATGCCTGACGGCTGTTACTGTTATGTGAAGCATCGCAAAGCTAGTGTTGCTCACCTGTCCAGCAGAAAGACGGCGACCTCCGTGTCCGTTTTTAATCCGTTTTATTCCTTTTTTTTTTTAAATTTATGCTCCTCCGGCCGTTTTCTCTTGGGCTGTTTTTCAGCCATGGCAAATGCAAAATATCTGCACCTGATATACCGTGTCTCTCTCTTACTCTAACTGCGCACGCTTCGCAACCTACTACTCCAACTAACATGTCTGACCTGTGCACAAGTATGAACCGGCCCCCTGGGCGTGAGGGGGTGGACCCATGTTTTGGTGGCTCAGTCCGAGCCACAGATTTACCTGCTGAAATTAAGTGTCTGTCTGTCGGATTATGATCGCTAACTATGCCTTTAATAGACAGGATATCTTGGTCTATGATACATGCTTTGGAACATTTTCTTTTTGATTTCTCTCAAAATTCCCTCAATTTACAAAAATGCAATGTCAAACTTAAAAGTATCCATTTAAAATGAATGACGATGCATTATTGGTGTATAATCTGATTTTGCACACCAGGAAGGAGAATTTAATCCTGAAATACAGAGATACACATGTGACAAATTTAAGGAGAAACCAAAACAAAGTGTCTTAAGCCACATTTCCACGCCAAGTATCCAGAAATTTCAGTCCCAGTTAATCCTACTGGATTACTGGATTACAACCTAGCATTAAAGATTCACACACCCATGGGTGAAACATATATTAAAAAATTGATCTCAGATTTTATGAATCATTATTGAAGCATTCAAGTGAAGATCAAGTCGAATCGGGTAAACTGATTTTTTTTTTTTTTTTAAACCGAGCCCTACTGGTCCCTGCAGTGGAAACGTGCCTCCAAGTTCCTCTGAAGATTCCTAATCCCTCGGGAAGGTTCCTGTGATGGAAAAACAGCAGAGTGTTTCAAGCTGCATTTTTATCCAAAGTACTTGGAATTTCTAATCACAGGAACTACTTTTCAAGGTACTAAAATGTTCTGTCATCCCATTGTTTGCGTGACGCCATACATAGTGGTGGATAGGCATCATTATTTCTGTGCAGAATCCTACTAAATTTCATTCCCAGCATAAATGCTTAGTAAGGCCTGGACTTCATCGTCGCCCCATCTGTCCTATGCTTTTTCTGCAAATCCATAATGACGTGTGAAAGTACAGTGAACAAAAACCAAGCTGGTTGGTGGCTTCAATTTAAAACAAAAAAAGAAAGGTGGCTCAAATAAAATGCTGCAAGTACTCAACCAATCAGAAATGTTCAGCGCTGTAAATCCCACACCCAAAAAGTACCCAGACTTTTGTAAAGTACTACCCCCGAAGCAGGGACTTTTTGGGAGCAAAATAATGTCCCCAGAACTTAGTGCGATTCTGCCACAGGGACCAGGGACTAAATTGAGTTCTTCCAAAGTTCCTACTCCCTGGGGGTGGACGTTTAGCTCAGTTGGTAGAGCGTCCGACCCATGTATAGAGGCTGTTAGTCCTCTGCAGCGACCGCTAGTTCGACTCCCGCCTGCTGCCCTTTGCTGCGTCATCCCCTCTCTCTCTGCCCCGTTTCCTATCTACTCTCTGGGTGTCCTGTCCAATAAAGGCAAAAAATGCCCCAAAAAATAACTAAAAAAAAAAAAAAAAAAAATCCTACTCCCTAAGCAATGTTCCTGCAGTGGAAATGCAGCTTTAGTGAGTTTTGGGCTGGCTTGGGCTTCCAGAACAGCTTTGATGTTCATTGTCATAGACTGGCCAAGTCTCTGGAGCTCTCACCCTGTCTAACATATCAGTCCAAATATCCCCTAGTGGTTCAGTTGGATTGAAGTCTGGTTACTATGAAGACAACAACATAAGATTCATGTCATTTTCACACTCCTCAAACCATTCAGTGACCTTTGTGCTCCATATGGAAGTATCTGGATTCTCCACTCATTTATTCAGGATTTTCTTTTAATTTGTCACCAGTGTGTGCATAGTTTTCTTTAGTCATGACATCTGCACTCACACACTCACACTCCTAGCTAAAATGAACCTGAATGCCTTTTTTTCTTTTTTTTTTCTACAATCTGTCCCCGTCGAGATCCCTCCCGACCTTCATCACTCATCTGGCACATTCAGACAAGAAAGACTGAATATGTTGACTTATCAAATCATAATTATGTCAAACCAGGATGCTACTGTATTTATGCATTTCATTCATTCATCCCTCCTGATACAAGCGGAGCATGATAGCTGCAAGCAGCTCTCCTCAGAAGTAATTTCGTTTGAACTAATGAGCGGAGAGAGAGGAGTCGGGCTCGGCGTTTGCTTTTAAACGCCTTTGATGAATGACTCCTGTCCCAGTGGCTCGTGCTGTCATTAGCTTGACACCAGATAGAAGTGAAGTCCTAAAAGAAAATGGAAAATTGATTTACCTCAATTTTCATCCGGAGCAAATAGTTCATCCCCGTAATCCCACGCGACGGTGCACAGAGCGATTAGAAAACTGCCAGCGTGTGCTTCCTGTCGCGCTCATGTGGAAAGACACCATTCTAATCAGCAGTTACGCCATCGTTTCACCGTGCTGCACCACTATTAATGTGATATGAAAGACAGTCACCAAAGCTGGAGTCTAATTTGGGCGCCGTTTCAATGGGACTTATTTGGAAAGCTAGTTCAGTTCTAATTGTACTAGATTTTGAGCATATGCTCTGGGCTGAAGTGAAAGGAAAGGGTTGGGGACTCATGAACAAGCTGAATATTTGATTCCCTGCGTCTGGACAAAATGCTTGTATGATTACGTGGCTATATTTATCATCATTTATGGAGAGTCTTGTACAAATCTTTTAAAAAATGAAGAGAGAAAACACCAGTGTCTGGCTCTGCTACAGTCACTGCCTCTTGGGCCTGTAAGCTGCTCAGAGTCAAATTTTGGTCTTAAATGCCTTAAAATGATGAAAAATTAATGACGTGAAGTTAAATCTTGTTCATAGAATTAAGAGTAAGTGGCAGGCATAAATGTTGCTAAGTGTTAAGACTTGGTCTCAGCTGATTAAGAGCTCCATAAGGTCTCCTAAGTCAGTTAAAAGTGACCAGCAGAGGCAGCAGGTCTGTCCCAGTGCCCACACTAGTAAGCAAGTTAAAAATTTTAGGCTCACTGCTTTGGAAAAAACAGAAACAAGTGATTTAAAAACAAACATTTTATAGGACCTCTGCAGAGAATTACTAAAAATGATTACTATGGGCCCCATCTTACACCCGGTTGCAAAACGGCACACTGCTCACTTCAACCATTATTGCTAATTTCCGACCAACACAGTTGTCATTTTCATACCCAGTACCCATGTTGTGTAAGTGGCAACTGTACTTGCACCCATCTGTGAACCCATGGGCATATTCATCTTAATATGGGTGGTTATGAGGTGCTATATGATGCCAGGCACATTGCTATCTAAAGGCAGCAGAAAGTGATTGCAGCAACTGATCAACAAAAACCTGGTCTAAAGTTGCGCAATATTATCCTGCTATTTAAGGGACTATTCTTCAGATGGTAATGTACCCCAACATATGTGGGTTGACAATGCGCTTACACTCTGTAGTTAATCCCAAGGTCATAAAAATTTACATTCTGATCAACAGTGAATTGGTTGCAGGTGGGTGAAATAGGGTTAAGGCTAAAACACACCGCCGGCGCAGCGGCGCGGCGCGGCGCATCATGTGACGCGCATCACATGTTCTAATCAACACACATGGGAAGCGCAGCGCCGTGGAGCGTCACCCTTGTCCAAGACACTGGGATAGGGATATTTCTTGACCTCAGCATCTCCGACCCTCCACCGCTCCCCTTAAATAAGCATGTGTTGTCAGCCTGAGCTCCTCTCTGTGCAGGAGCAGAGACACAGATCTGATCTGTAGAAGTTTCTGTGTGTTCAGTTCTCAGTAATCTGTAGTTTCTAAATTGATTTCTGTGGTTTGAAGTTTAGTTTTTCTCCTGTATCGCTGTGTGTACTTTCAGGTTTCTGCTTTATTTCTTTATTTTACCGTTTCTTCACGATCGCTTTCAACTGATAGGATTCCTGTTAAGTTGCTGCTGGTGAAGACAACACTTCCTGAGTTTGCTGCTTCATAATAAAAGCCTTTAATTAAAGAAATAATGACGGGCTTTTATGCTGAAGAATTTATAGGAAGTGAAACGTCCAGCGTCAGCCACTTGACTAAAAACAAGCGCGATTCAGACAGACACATACCTCGGCAGCACTGAGATGTGAATCCCTGCCGTGCAGGCCTGACTAGCCGAGTCAAACCAAGTTAAGACAAACAGCACAAGTGTCTGTAAAGAGGCTCTAGTCTCCATCGTTCTACACATGAGAGACAGAGACAAGCAGAGGACGCTGAGCTGCCATGTGAGCAGAGAGAGAAGAGCTGCAGGGAGACAGACTGCAGGCAGAGAGAGGAGCTGGAGCACAGGAGGAACAGTTGAAACAGTTGAAACTACAGTGAAAAGCAAGAAACACACAAGTAAATAACGACTGTAGTTGAGCCAACATTATATTGAAGCACTGAACTGCTGTTTCTCGTGGTAAACCCGCGTTTTTTTCAGGCGCGGCGACGCTGGGAATAGGACAGTGGCGCGCACCTGCCGCCGCCGGTGTGGGGCTTCTCCATAGAAAATAATGGGGGCGGCTGTTTTGACGCACGGCGTCCGCCGACGGTGTGTTTTAGCCTTTAAGCATCTCCCCACTAAGACAGACACTGTGTACATTTACGCATGAGGCGGAACAGCTTAACTTGATTAAGTGATATTATGGCATGTGTGGAAATGTTTTAAATGCGTGAAAGCAGCCTTTCTAATCATTAAATCATTCTTTAATTGTGTCCAGCAGCTTAGGCCTTGCAGGTGATTTCTTTACTGTGTGTTGCATTCATGGATGAGTCTTTTCTTTAGCAATTTTCTTTCATGATTAAAGAGAGAGCTTTCAGTCATTTTAACCATTTTCACACAGGCAGTAATGTCACTGAAGCAAATATCAAGATTCGACAAGCTATAGATCACTCAAATAGGGCCCTATATATGTTTGTGCGAGTGGGTCCTTGTTTTGTTTGCACTGTGCCAGCATGCAAGGATGCATATGCTTGGGGTGCAGCACACTTTTGTGCCACTGGTTTCAGGACACTTCGTGCCTTTAATGTGCAAAACTTTTGTTTCTTTACAACAAAACACAAGGCATCTTGAACTCATTTTCATGAATAATTTTCGAAATAGAAAAAAAAAAACATTGTCAACATAACTGTCGGGAGAATTACATAAGCTTAGGTAAGCATATTGGATACACAAGAACAGATCTAAAATTGCTCTGGTTGAAAGTATCAGTATCAGTATCCATCTCTCTTCCAATCACAGAGGAGTTTTGTAGCAAAATATTTTGATGTTTTACTGGCTCTAGAAGAAAATAAGTTCACTGGTTGAGTCAAATTTTTGCAGGCTGAGCCAAACAACTTTGGTTATTATGGACAGGTCTATGTGAAACTTTTGCTGCAGAGAAAAGTTGCATATGGATTATGTGCATATGCCTCGGGACAGTTAGAAAGTTCTGGGATGTAAACCACTTGACGTGGGCGTTGCTAGTGATGATCTGGGTTGCATGAGGACGTCATGGCAACAATGGAAGAAAACAGAGGGAAACAAAGGGAAGAGCAAGTCTAAATGATAAGAGAAGAACATCTACCCAAAATACGATAAAAACCATCACTGTGTTTTTTTTATTGCACATCGGCAGTGTTCACCATCTGTTTCTTCTTCAATGTTTTGACTTTATGGATGCTGGTTATCTCAGCCTGAGGCGGCATGCCATTTCAATGCAGACAGCTCATCAAGACGAGTGACAAGTGTTAAGGTGTGAACGTGGCCGACGGAGGGAGGGAGGGGAAGGCGGGACTAAAAATACACTCCGGTGTTATGGTGTGAAGTTTGCATGGTTTGCTTCGAGGAACAGACCAGCACCTAAATAGTGTTTGTGGCTCTAAAGCAGCAATGTGACTTTTATTGCCCTCTTTGGGTTGAATCTACCACCTGTGCTGCAACCTCAATCAGTGATGTCAAGACAGGTGATTCACATTTGGCAGCCCGAAAGGCTTTCAGCAAAATGTTTCCACCATCAAGAAGAAATGTCTGATGTTCAGCTTTGCTCTCTACCTCTGTGTTTCACATCCTTTAACTGTGTACCGAGCAGAGACGGTCTGGAAAACATGTTTGATCTGTCTGGTTACAGAAATAGAAGCACGTTGTAGCCATGACAAGTTCTCTAATGGAGCTGTGTTAAAGTTCAACAAGAGGGCGACTTTTACCCTCTCACGTTCTTCTACCTTTTTACTCTTTATTACTTAGGCCTCAAGCTGTTTCTTCTTCCTGTTTTTGTCTATTACCCAATTAGTCGAGTCCTTCTAGGATTGAATCATCCGACCAATAAGCCCAACTTCTCTCATGTTGAAGGGATCCAATAACCAAGCTGTGTGTTTATTAGAATACACCTAATCAGCTGCCTCCAGCCTTTGTTGTTGTACTTGTCAGTTATTGTTTTTATTCATGCTAGTCAGAACTCTACAGATGGCACTGTCTGTCAGTCAGGGAAACATCTAAGGGCTGGGACAATACACTTATCTCCCAATTCGATACTGTCACAATACATGGGTGCCAATTCGATCTGTTGATCTGCAATTTTTGTTTATTTTACTACACCATGGGAAAGAGTTGAATCATACATTGTAAAGGACTGTATATACTGACAAATATTTTCAATGCACATCACATCAGTCAGTGTTGCCTGGTTTTATTTCAGCAGAATCATTGCTATACTGCATATAAAAGTAGTAAATTAAGTAGTGAGTAAGTGAGCATTTAAATTAACACCCCTCACATATAATTATATCAAACTTGAAAACCGTCCTTTCAAAAACCCTGGACTAGACAGCATATAAAACTAGTGAATAAAATGTATAAACAATAGGATGAATAAAAAGTAATACTTTCATGTACAAAGAAATTGCATTAAAGGTCCAGTGTGTAAGATCTGGGGGGCTCTATTGACAGAATATGGCAGGAATGTAATGAATGAAATTGTAGCTACTGATTGCTTGATTTTATTTTTTTTTCTTCTTTTGAATGCTGCTAAACTTATTCAGGTTTACAGTGTATCTAGGGGGTGTGGATCCTCTTCTATTGAGGCTTCCATTTTGAGCCACCATGTTTCGACAGTAGCCTGGAAAACAAACAAACCCTGGCTCTAGATAGACGGATGTGGGCGTCAATAGCAGAAACTCACACACAATGCATCCTGGTACATACAAATACTGTCAGCATGGCAATACAGCAATCACTGAGGAATAAACTGCTTCAGCTGACTACATTTACCATCAACACTGACTGGACATCCACATGAAAAATACCAATTTTTCCCTTTAAATAAGCTTCTTAAATACTATTTTAACAGCTAAGGAAACATCCATATTTTTAAGACAAAATTTACCTTTTTCAAAAAAGTTCTGTAAAGCTGTGAAGAGGTTTGTATCACTTGCTGATTTCGTTGTTAATGGGCCATAAATCACACAGCTCATTATTTCAATCAGCCCCAACCTTTCAGTCATGTTACTGCCAGCTTTGTAATTACTGCTGTAGGGCCTACCATTGCTGTGAAACTAAAGGTCTTACTCTTGTTCCCTCATAATTTGTAATCCAGAATTGAGCTTACACCTAATTCTATGTTTTAATCGTCAATTAAGCTTTAAAATAACAATCTACAGTGTTTTCTTGATTCAGCAAGGTACAGGTACCTAGCTGGCCTTCCAAAACAAGCCATACCTTCCCACAAGTGTAAGCCAACTGTGAGCTTAGCCTGGTTTCCGACAGCACAACCCACATCTGAGAGTTGTTCCATCATTCAAATAAATGAAGTGAAGTGACAACACAATTCAGTCTGATTATCAGGCTACTTTTAGCTGGCTCAGTGATTCCAAAGCTCATGACCCAAGTATGAACCAAACATGATGTCACCCATTGGTTTGTGGACTACCATTTTGAAGTCTTGAGTTTGGCATCATGGGGGTTACCATCTTCATCTTTTGCAACCAGAACATATGCAGTACTGACAAGAGCTGGTGGGTGACGTACTGCAAGTAGGGCAGTGCTTGGTTTTGGTTCATCATTTCAGCAGGAAAAAATGGCAGCCTGCCTGGTTGCGATCTTCCTCTTATTACAGCTAAATAGTACACTAACATATGTTTCTGAAATCATAAACAAAATGCAGTAACGGAATCTTGATCCATATTGAATCAACACTACCTAGCTTGAACAGTGTGCTAAAACATGCTTCTGAAAACATTTTAGCCGAGAAATAAACAATGCAGTAACAGAACTTTGATTCCTGTTTGATCAGCGCTGTCTTGTTTGACAGTTTGATCTGAGTTTTATTAGCCCTGTGTGTTGTACTGGACAGACTCACTGAGAATGACTTGTCAGTCACACGGCAGCCCCATCCTAAAGCATCCCCTGCTTTATTGTCTATTTTACTCTAAATAGAAGCATAATTTACAAAGTGAATAACATACTGTATAGAAGACGACTTGAAGCTAGTGATTGAGACAGTAAACTCATTAGGAAACTGTTCACTTGGGTCGTAAGTCAAGTGAGAAGTAGGGTCACTTTGCCATAAGAGTACATACAGTCTAACTTCTTTTTGCAACCAGTTGAATCGCCCCCTGCTGGCCGTTAGAAAGCATGCAGGTTTAAGGTACTTCTACATTGGCTCCTCCCACTATTTATTATGAAGTCTGCTCTGTGCTTGTATCACAGGATGCACTTCTGGAGTAACCATGGGGTAAAAGAAGATTGGAAAATGGCTTTGTTCATTAAAATTACAGAGAAATTATGATTTTATAAAACTGATATTCAAATATTTGTAGTAACAAGGAAATAAATGTACAAATAGGATTACAAATTAGCGTGTTCCTGCTCTTTAGTGTTTATCATTGTCACCAGTAACCAGTAAACAAATGGCTACATAAGGCTGAGGGCATAAGGCTCAACTCCCACCAACCACTTGTCACTGGAAGCCTGAACACCAAGTTTTGAAAGTGAGAGGAGAAGTTGAAATAACTAAAAATAATGGATAAGTAGATGTCCAGTAGAGCTGGTTCTTTACTACTCTGACAGGAAAATGAATATCTTCATAAAAAAAAGAGAGACAACTAACAAGCTAACACTGCAGTTCTATTGCATAAAATATTTCAAAATCATCAACTCTTATAAAAGCATTAAATAAGATCCACTTTAAAGTCAAAAGAACACATTTGGAAAACAATAGGTGCTGTCTATGAGTGAGGTGCTTACAGCGTCTGTAATGGTACATCTGTCAAAGTAGGTTGGAACCACCGAACTAGCCAACTGATTAAAATTGGAGAGCTTTTGATGAATGAAGTCATATGTGTCATTTTTGTTTTGGTGTTTCTTTGACATCCTAACTGGCAGACTTAAAAACTAGTTCTCTGCCCATTGAGGTTTAACCGAACCAATTTCTGACACCCGACAGCTCTCCCTCTGAGAAATGTTTGTATAAGTAAAAATCCAATTTTCTGTTTTCCTGGATGACAACATCTGCCCGTCCTGTCTGTCTGGGAGAGAATCAAGATGACAGCTCTAAATGGTATTTTCACAACTCAAGTTCGGCAGACAAAACTCACTGCTACACCACCTATCTGAGTAATCTACACATATGCTGTATATTCAACGAGTCTCTGTGATTTATTTACACTCCACATCTTCCACGTCTCCTCCCTCGTCTGTCTTTAGTCCTGCAGGAGGGGAAAGGGAGCCTTGAGCAGAGTTTTGCAGCCAACCCCTTCTGCTCCAAAAATCTTTAATAAATGATCAGACTAATTATTTTTTAAGGCCTGGTTTGTACTCATGCATTTGACACAAAGCCATTTGTTTACCGGTAAGATTCAGTCACTGAGAGTTCCTTTTTTCTGTCCATGTCACATTTTTTGGATTTTATTAGGATACAGAACATGAGCTGCTCCTCCTGAAGTCTTCACAAAACATAAAAGCGTGACAACAGGTAAGACACTTACAGACACTTGCAGACAAAGAATCCACAACAACATATGAAAGATTCCTCCTTGCTGTGTTGCAGTTGACCATTCGCTAAGCCCTGTCCCGCTTAGTTACTGTTGCTACGCCTGTTGACAATTCCGTTCTCGCACTGCACACATGCAGTTTACAATAATAATGGTGATTTTGAGATTTACCATTTGAAAGTAATTTTTTTGTTATGTTCTTCTGACAATGGAGCCTTGATTTCAGACGTCAGAGGCATACAAAAACAGGCACATCCAGTCAATGACTGTCAGTTTTCTGCAGCTGGAACGAAACTGTCAT
Organism: Lutjanus campechanus; assembly: GCA_027495735.1. NCBI lineage: Eukaryota > Metazoa > Chordata > Actinopteri > Lutjaniformes > Lutjanidae > Lutjanus > Lutjanus campechanus. The sequence continues at coordinate 16,299 of JAJHUR010103907.1, forward strand.
CAGCAACAGTTTATTGGCTAAATAAGCTGACATCAGCTCAGCAAGTTCATTAAAATGCTGACTTTAATGTTTCAAGCTGATTCAATTTAAAACAAGAACCTTGTGAAAGGCGGTCTTAAATATGCACTCTTGAGTGAAGTGAGTCTGAAGCTGCATGTTTCAGGCATAAGGTCACACATCCTCACCAGTTGATGATCCATGTAGAAAACATAATGAAACAGCCGCTGCCTCTGATTGGCTTACCCTGGTATTCTTACCCTAACTATAACGAATCACTCCTCATGTCTACACCTAACCAACAAAGGCTGTGGCGTTACCCTTCTGGGGAAAAGAAAAACAAAAC
>JAJHUR010103909.1:0-21312 GCA_027495735.1 Lutjanus campechanus
GCCCTCTTTCTGACCACACTATTCAACTCAAATATTGTCTTACAAAATATGCATAACAGATTCAATGACCAACAGACCAGTTGGTCTGTCAAATAAGAAAAAGAAAGAAAAGAAAAGTAATGTGAAATAGGCCTACAAATTGTAAATCCAAGGTGGGAACAATTGATACCAGACCACAGTATCATGGATCATACAGTCATGATGTGACAGAGGAAAGGCAGTATACGCATTATTTTGCCCAATATACAAATGAGTATAGAATGATTCAGAAATGTTTTCTTACCTTTGATAACAGGGACACCGTCCCTGTCTGTCACTACAATAGCATGAAGTCCTTCAACACTGCAGGAGAACAGAGAGGAGATTTTACAAATGACTCAGCTCTACATATTCTGTTTGACTGACAGCTGTGACATGGAACATAACATAGACCTGACGCAATAATTATGTTATTGAGGTCAGCAAAAATGATCAAGGTCTTGTCGATACTAGGGATGGGCATTTCAAGCCAAAATGCTATTCAATATTCACTGGGCACTATTCGAGAATTATTCAAAGATCAGGGGCAACACACACACACACACACACACACATCAGAGCTGAGGGCCACACCAGCTTCCACACATAAACAAAGCTCAGCAGCTTGCGATGTTGTATAAACTTCTACAAAAACAACACCTAAAAACAGTTAGAGCATCTGAGCTCCTACTCTCATTATATAGTTGCTTCAAACGAGGGTTAATGTTCACACAGTGACTCTTAACTGTCACAGAGTATTACACAATTAGTCCGACAGCGCACAAGACTCTGAGAACAGCCATATTAGCAACACAGAAGTGCCAAATTCAACAGAATGAACTACAGACTGAATGAAAACAGCACAAAACGTGACAAAACTCAGAGCTTTCCAGCTGCTATTTAACCATCACTGATCTTGAACCGATACTGGCAGCCGCTCCTTAAGAAAGTAGTCAAACACACGTGTTGTCATCAAAAATAAACTTTTTGTTCGATCAGCTTCTCTGTCCTCTGAGGCTGGGGGCTAATGTAACGACTTGTGCCGATTCTCTGACATGGTGTCACTTAGTTTGGAGCCAGTAAATGTTCAGTAAACAGTCTGTCACTCTGAAATAAAACACATCACAGTCTGCAGGTGTCCTGTCTGTCTGGAATAACACGAGATCTGATAGTATCGTGTTATTTCCAGGCGCAAGTAAAACAAGCGAAAGAAACAAGGGAAAATAGATTTTAAAAGACAAAACAAAAGTCACATGAACTATTCATCTTTTTATTATTTAATGACTATTTGAGTATTCAAAAACCACAACTCATCCCTCGTCAATACATCATACAATATTGCCTGCTGTATTTACATGAGAATGTAACCAACATTTTAGCCAACATGATGCCAGAATAGACAGCAGGATTTTCTGTAGCTGTATGTAGGTGTTTTCCAACCTTCCTTTGTGCTATGAGAGAAGTGGAAACAGTAACATCTGACCGTATGGAGCTGATGTTTGGTTTATCTAGGGGGACCCCGAAGATGGAAGTGATGGGAACAATATTCTCAAGAGTTTATTACTCTTTGGAAGGGTGCACCTGAATTATTGTGCCATTATATTACCATTTTAGCAGCAGCATAAAATTGACTTAAATAGCATTAATATCAGTTATTGCGATTATTTCTGGAATAATACATCTTAAGACAAAATAAAAGTTATTGTGACAGGCCAAACACAGCTTTACTATCATGCAACACAACATTAGTCATACACACCTTTGCAATTGTTTGTACAGGTATCTCTTCAAATCCTGCAGAGAAACACGTAATACACAGAAAAAAACAAGTTAGACAAGCTTCTACATGAGTGAAACTCACTGACAGAGATACAGGCAATCATGTTAAAGGGATAGTTCACCCAACAAAACTCAGTCATTATCTACTCGCGCTCATGCCAGTTGAATTAGTTTTGTTCCCCTGTGAAACTCCTGCAGTGTTTTGTGGACTAAATTACTAAACCTGACCTTCAATCAGCATGAGGGTGAGTAAATAATGACATTTTGGATGAACTATCCCTTTAAGTAATAACAGTTAAGTAGGGGCCTTGTCAAGCTAAAAAAGCTCCCGTGTCAACCAAACCTCACTGAAAAAATCTGCCAATTTAAAGTCGTCTTACAGCAAAGTTGTTTACAGAAAACTCTCAACTTTTACACACATACACGTTCACAATAAGGGTTTACCCTCGGCCTGTGTGTTGCCTAAATGTTATACACAGTACCACAAACGGTATGCAACTGTTTGGGTATAAATAACACAACCTATACACTTTTTTAAAGTTTTGTCTCTGTGCTAGAGGAGGGCAGGGCACGAGCTACATGGAAGAAGAGTGACAGACAGGCCATACTCACATCAGCCATGGCGGCCAGTCTTTACTCGGGTTCTCCGGACCGCTCGGCAACTGTGAGGAGAAAACAGGCTCCATTAATCGTCCTCAGCGATAAAGACTGTCAGGTAACAGAACTATGGCTACTTTGAATTGAATTAAAGCATGCTAACAGGGTAGCTAATGAGCTAGATAGCTGCCGATACTTAGCCAACTGTTACTTCCTGTTATCAGTGACCTGCCGACTGCTGAATTTTACCTCCGCGGTATAAATTAAGTTAAAATGATAAAGTAACAGATAAAGCAATACAATACAAACCTACATACCTTCTTTAAGTCCTTATTTGATTGATTTCACATCTAACAGCTACATACTAGTCAATAGGAGAGGCACGAGCACAGGTCACATGACACAGTTGTTTTGTTTCCGGCTTTAGATGACGTATTGACGAGCGTCAGGACTGCGCGACATGGCTGCAACCGACGCACGAGACGTTGCGCAGGACTGCAGTATGGAGGACCAAATGTCACAGAAATAATAATAAAGTATTTCATTTATCATTCATTAATAAATTACTCTATAATAAAAAATATGCATTAATAAATTCGTTTCCAAAATATTCAAGACGCACAAAATTGTTTGATATATGAACTAAATATAAGATGAACTCTAAAGAATTTGTAAATGAAAAACCAAACCATAACACAACACAGTCAAAAAGTACATAATTTCGATGTACAGTCACAAATTCATTAATAAATAATGGAATTGAGAAATCCATTTGAGAATGCAGTTTAAAAGGAGAAATAAAAAACTGAATTCACAAATTAAATCAAGAATTCCAATTTTAATTTCCATTCATTTAGGGAAAGAAAAGTTTAAAAAGCATATGAAACACAATGTACGCATATAAACATGAAAAATCAGACCATAGTTTACAGTGTACCAACATATACTTTATTTATTTTATTTTTGTGTATACTGTATCTGAAATAATTATATTAAAAAAATGTAACACTTCAGGATTGAAAAAATAACAGTGTGAACTTCAAGACTTGAGCTCTGAGATTTGCACCTTAAAGAATTACAGTTTAAAAGGTAAGAGACGTAGACATGACATCGTATGGTTTGTTTAGGGACTCACTATTCTCAGATATCAGTTTTATAGATGATAAGTAGAACAGTACATTCATTTTTAAAATAAGTTACAGTTTACTGGTTTTCCATTTCGATTTAGGTACATGATTTTTACCCATGATGTTCGATGATTCCTTTCTTCGGGGACGTTCCATATCAAGACTTGAAAGGAGTTAAATGATGGATTACCTGTTCCATTTCCTGACTGCTTTCCTTTTTCTATTAGCTGTTCAATTGAATAAGTCATATAGCTTCTACTTTCAGCCTCTCAGGTGTGGCTCTTTAACCAATCGGAGATCTTGTTACATCCCATGGCTAGTTTCTGCTGTTTTACCTCAGTGTGAATTTAATGATTCTACAAGGAAACCTGAAATCAAATGAATCCAAGTCTAATGAAGAAACTATGGTAACACTTGCTCAGCAATGCATGCGAAATACAAATTGGAAATCCAAGGTGATGTGAAGAATGTCTCTGGGAACAATTGATGCATCTTTTACACTGTACAGTATGTAGTATATTTCTACATTATTTCAACAATATATTATGTTTTAATTAAATTAAAGACACAACAAGCACAGAGACTGTAGTTTTAGTTGTAGAAACCTAATCAAGAGGCACTGAGCAGTTGCCATATCTCTGAGACCCAGTCTAAATATAACTAACTATTAATAGAATATCCTAACAGACTGGGCTTCACATGTTCTCTGCCCTGACAACACCACACAGCTCTGTGAAGTGTCTGGGAGGAAGTTTTCTACACCGTTTGACTGTGGACTGTAGACTCAAACAGGTGAGTTTAATGTTGTGTGGCCTGTGGGCCTACATACTCTACTACTGCATAATGAACTGGTTCTTTATTCCTGTATTGCCTGTTATTTTTTCCTAACTTTGTTCTTGTGATTAGCATGGGGGACTTCCAGCAGTTTGAGCAGGACTTCTACCAGACAGGATATTACATAGATGACCAGGGTCAGACTGTGGCCTACTATGATAACTACAATCCCACAAACCCTGCTTATTACGATGAGTAAGTATTCAGACTTTTCAGAATAGACTTAGATTGTGCTTCTTGTGTATTTCCATCTCTTTTGAGTTGCATTAGTGTCTGATTATACTGCTATAAAACATTCATTCCCAAATACTGAATGGATCACATACTGGGTTGGGACCCACAGGTGGGTCACAGGAGATATTATCTGGGTCCCCAAATAAATAAAAGACTAGGGAAGAAATTCTGCAAATGTAATATTATATCTGCAGTCCATTTTTTATAAAGCATTTAAAATAAATACATTGTTGTACTGATGAGACGTGAAAAATGAGAGCCTGTTGATTCTGTCTAAATGCACTTTTTTTTTGTCTCATTTAGGCTAAAATGTCTCATGTTTTCCTGATAAGAGGAAATAAAAAACAAAGAGATGGTCGGTTAACTCAGCCTAACTGGATTTATTTCTCATTTATAAAATTTTAACTCGTATATATTTTCAATAAAGCATCAAGATAATATAGAATGAAGCCGAAACGGTAATAAAATGGTCAAGAAAGTTCATTTATGCACTAAACATGAAAACTGAGCTCATTGCAGAATTTATTGATGACTTGGGTTGCGACAGTTTGTCTTTTTTCTTGAAAAGTGGGTCCCCAGGAGAAAAGTTTGGGAAACACTGCCATAAAGAACACCCGTCATTATACCTGCTTTGCTTTTTATACTGAACCAAACAACACCGGCATAATATGGGCACCCCAGTGTTTGATGTTATTTCATGGATGTGTAAAGGACAACTGGATGCTGCGTTTGAGGCGAGCCTGCGTTCATTCCAATAAGAGTTGCTCTGTGGTGCATGCAGCTGTTTTTTCTAAATTACCTGGATCATCTGCATATGCTTCCATACCATGCTGCCCATGAAGCACACTAGAGACTTCCACTGGCCAAGTGGCTAATGTACAGTTTAGCCCTCTGCTAACTTGAATGGGAATAAAATGATTTAATCGTGTGGCTCTCCTGGACTTTCCAAGTGATATTGGACTGAACGGATCAAATTCTGATGGTGAAACGAGTCATTTCGTGGTGGTTGTGACACTCAAAAAGATGGATTGTTATTACTGATGTTTCTTTCACAATATAAGCTTATGAGAAAAAAAGTCTTTTTGGCCCGCAGTGCATCATGTGACGTTATAATTACACCGTTTGGCCACTATGTAAAATTGGCTTCAGAGCATGGCTCAGTTTGGCTGGCTAAAACAAGCCTCCATGGCTCAGATCATGTGGGGCTTGTTTTAGAGAGCATGCTGCCGTTCCAGAAACAAAAGAGCTGTGACATTTAAGGGACTTTCAGACACAAAACGCCCAAAGCTCAACTGGGTTGATTTTTTTAGTGCATCTCGTGCTGAGTCCAAGAGCGAGCGCAGCTCAAATCGACAAGTCAACATTGCTTTCTAAACAGTACCAATGTCCTTTACTATCTCTGTTCTACAACGGTTGATCTCGTTCTCTACTATTATTTATATAGTATTTAACTATTACATCTGTTACTGATATTTTTGTGCTGCTGTTTTAATAATAATTTTATTTTTTTAACTATTGTTTCATTTATCTTACTTTCATTGCCTTGCAAAGCACTTTGTAAAATTTGTTTTCAAAATATAATATAAAATAAATTCATTCTAAAAGTCAGGAAATCTCGGCCTCTGCTGCACAGCTCCTGTAAGTTAAACCACACTTTAATCAAGGTGTAGTATGAAATCACTGAATTACCCTTTACAGATATATAATTTCATCCTGTTTCTTAAATAATATGTCAATAAATTCAGTTTCATTTAACTTATGGTGTGTAGTCTCTCTTCGTTTTTCCTTTATAGTGAAGATTTGCTGTAGATCACAGAGTGATTCCTTATGTGAACATGGTAAACATTAGTCCACTTGAGGGCACAGGAGGTTTGGGTCTTTTCACTGGGGCTGTCAAAAGGCATTCTGGGACATGTAGGAATGTACTAGCTAAAGTAAACATGGGCGTTGCAGGTTTTGGAAAAGACTGTATTTCAAAACTGTCATTTTTATACCAAACAAATTCTGGGATGACTTGAACATTACTGATTGATGACACCTAGAATCAAGGGAGCATTCGCTGATACATTCTCCTGCTTTAAATTCATGTACATGAGTATTACGTTTCTACTTTTACACACTTTCTGTGAGGGTTTATATGAATATTTTTCGTCGTTTTCAGTGGAGCACAAGCTTTCACGCCAGGGTCTGTGGATCCTTCCATGGAGCAGCAGTACGCTGAACAGTTCTACCAACCTCCTGTAGAAAGCACAGGAACAGATGCTCTCGAAGAGGAACCTCCCCTTCTAGAAGGTACAAATATCATATGTTTCCTGATGGCTGGATTTTTCATGTGATCATCATAACTACCCACTTCATATTAGTTTAACTCTAGCCAGCAATCGTCCCCTCATGTCGAGGTCAGATGTGTTGACCCCAGGAAACAGCTGGGAAACCAACTAATCACTGAAAGCAACATTCCTGTGTTCACGCTACAAATAAAAGCCACATGGCACCGTGACTTCACCCCATACTAACAATCAGCATTTTTGTATTGCATGCAAACAACGTACACAGATTGGATTTTCAAGTATTTGTTTTCTTTTCCCCCTCTTTTCTGTTCATTGTCTAGAGCTTGGAATCAATTTAGACCACATCTGGCAGAAGGCACTGACGGTGTTGAATCCCTTTAAGCCTGCAGATGGCAGCATTATGAATGAGACTGATCTGACAGGCCCGATCCTCTTCTGCATTGCACTGGGGGTCACTTTAATGATGGTGCGTTCCTAGCATGGTATTGCCTGTCTCAACAGAGTATATGACCATTACTCAGAACTTTATTCAGCATTCACTGCTACAGATAGGTGACAAATTAAAGGAAATCCACTAGAACCTCTTCAATGACCACAAAAAACATTTAAAAAGACCTCTCAAACCCGATTTGGCCATCAAAACTCCTAAAGTGCTGCAGAACCTCCTCAATGACCACTTTAACCTCCTAAAATATGAATCTCAGTTCTTAAAAAAAGAATCCAAGAACCTCTTAAGGGACCTACTACTAAAACTACTAAACGACCATTAGAACCTCTCTAATGACTTGTCGAATTGCCTAAAGGACCTCTAGAAATCTTCTTAACGACCATCAAAACTCTGACAGTACCAGAACTTCCTTAGTGACCACTAGAACCTGCTCAGTGACCCTAGCATCTCTGGTAGGACCTCCAGAACCTTCTCAACAGCCATCAAAACTCTGAAAGTACTAGAACCTTCTCAATGACCACTAGAACCTCTTCAATGACCACAAAACCTTTTTATTTAAATCATTTTAATAAGCAAACCTGTTTACTACTAAGTACTACAGAACCCTCTCAATGACCACAGGATCCTCCTAAAAGATGGATCACAGCAATTACAAAAAGGATCCCAAGAACCTCTTAAAGGACCTCTAGAACCACTTCAATAACTACTAAACTTACTAAACAACCACCAGAACCTCTCTAATAACTTGTGGAATTGAATAAAGGACCTCTAAAGCCATCCCAACAGCCATCAAAAGTATGCAAGTATTAGAACCTCCTCAGTGACCACTAGAACCTACTAAATGGTCCCTAGAATTTCCTCACTTAGATGAATCTCATCACTTACAAAAAGAGTCCCAAGAAACCTATGAATGACCTCTAGAAACTCCTAAATGACTACTTAAACCTCCAAAACACCCCCTAAAATCTCTTAAATGCCCTAGAACCTTATTTATATTCTCAGAGTAATGTACTCATATGAGGGAAACAAACATAAAACCCAGTAACCCATGTGTAAGTACAGCTTGACCCAAGTTCTTTCATTAATCTGTCACCCGTCTCTATAGTACTGAGATTTAACAAGTCTCTGTTTATTTCTTTATTCTCAGGCAGGTAAAGTTCACTTTGGTTATGTGTATGGGACCAGTGCTACAGGCTGTACTGGGATCTACATTCTGCTGAGTCTGATGAGTTCCATAGCGGTGTCTTTCGGCTGTGTGGCCAGTGTCCTGGGCTACTGCCTGCTGCCTATGGTGGGCCTCTCTACATTAGCTGTCTTCTACTCACTGCAGTAAGTCTGTTCACTGGTTGAATTGTATTGTTTGTCTGTGTGACTTGTTTGACGTTAAACTCAGCATGAAAGGTAATGTGATACCTCAGGAATGAAAGTCTGACTAAATAATATCAACTTGAAGTCCACTGACTAGCTTTTCTGGAGCTTTCCACAGAATTCTAGCTGTAGGCTAAGGCTACCTTGTTGCCCAGTAAAACTGCTGAATAGCCCTTGATCAGTGTTGAAGTATTTGAGATTGGTGTTGGACTTGTGACCACTTTTTGAAGGTCTCTGTCTCATCTCAGAATCTGCCACATTTTTACTTGTCTTGGTGTCAGACAAAGAGGGCTCAGGATTTTATTTCAAGACTAGTCAAGACCACAACTGCGGAGATATCACTGAATTGCCTCGGGCTTGGCTTGGTCTTGGTCTTAACCTGGTCTCAACCCCTAAAACTCCTGGTCTTGTCTTGGTCTTCATACATTCTTAATTTTAAGGCGTGCTGTAAAAAGGCAGAACTCAGAGATCAAACTCAAACAGGTTGAATACAGGCTTCTGAAGGACACCACTTTATGGACTTATTGTGACTGGAGTTGCGTACTTATTTTAATCCAAACCACAATCATTCCCTAAACCTAACCAGGTAGTTTTGTTGCCCTAACCTAACCAAGTCTTTTTGCCTTTATTTTAAAAATCTACCTGGACGTTGCATATTTATGATTGCTAACTTGACCACGGATAGCTGTATATTCAAAACTGATGCTAGACGGGTATCTACAGCACAATAGTTTGAAGTGTAGAGTTACTGACCAAACTGGCTTATATGACGAGTTGTGAGTGAGATATACAGTAAATATTGTGAAATGTCAACAGTCACTGTCAAAGTACTCTACCAATTATCCACAAGCAAGAAAGATTCTGCATTTTATCCAGGATGCGTTGGGACTGACTGTTGTGACCTTGTACATATTTCAGGATGCTTTCCTCATCAATTAGCAGTGATGGTCAAGGATACATGCCACATCCACAACTGTTATAATTTGTATTCTACAGCTGCCATTCTGTCACTGAATAGTTTTTAGTTTCAGTTTAGTCCAGTAGAGTAGAGTGTAAGAGCCGACTCATGCTGCAGAAGTGCTCCAACTGTGAGTCACATAATGTTGTTGATAGGAAAAATGAAGGGGAATTTTAATTCCGCAACCAGAGGTGCTTGAAATACCTCCTCCCTCAGCTCCTGACTCTGATGCCAACAGCCAGTGACTGTGAACAGTCTGTTTTAGTTAGCAAGCATCCTAAAGTGTTACCTACCCTTTATTCTTTGTCAGAGTTCAAGTCAGGTTGACCTTCTTTGTTAAAATGCTTCATATCTCTCATTTTGTTTTCACAGAGGCATCCTGGGTACAGTTCTGGTCTTATTAGGGATCTGTTGGTGTAGTTTCTCTGCCTCCAAGATCTTCATCTCCACCCTGGCTATGGATGGTCAGCAGCTGTTGGTGGCTTACCCATGTGCCCTGCTCTATGGACTTTTTGCATTGCTCACTGTATTTTAACTATCACCAGATTAAACCCAGGGGGAAATCTTTATTGTTCATCATGCATCAATCTTAAGGTTTTTTTTTTTGTTTTTGTTTGTTTTTTGTAACAGTTAAACACACAGTATTGAAAGGGAGGTTATGTGTTCATCCTCATTCTGTTTGGATAAGGCATTCACTGGGATTTAAAAGGGAATGTAGTGGATGATTGCATATTACAGAACTTCAGCTTCAGGTTGAACCTCCAATAACAATCAGAACCAAGTATGTAAATAAACTCCACAATCTGATATTGGACACTGAAAAGCATTTTTGTATATGTACAAAATGGTTTTCTAATACTCACACGTAGATATTTGACAGTGATGATGATCTAAAATAATAGTACCTTGATGTTCTTTTTATTATTTAGTCTAAGATTTTGTTGAATAAATAAAATAAAATATAAATAAATATTTAATAAGTCTATCTTGCAGACATTTCCTGGTGTCACTTACAGCTTTTCTTGCATGTTCTGTAATGGCCCCTCCAGACCAATGCAACACCACCACCACCACCACCACCACTGCACCTTGGAACCCTTTATTTCCAATGGCTTGTACCTCACAATGACAACTTTTTGCTGTGCCAAGCAAAGCCAGCTTGCATCCAAAATTCAACTCAATTGAACTTTGGAAGGAAAAAGCATTGTTACGACTGTTGCGATGTAACAATTGTACAGTTTCTGAAACGGCTCCATGACGACTGCTTCCTGTGTGAAGTTTGAGCAGCTGCATGTGTGGGCTACCTCAGAGGGTTATTGGCACCCATGAATGTAGGTTGTGATATGGAGTCATTGTATTGCTACAGTTGGCTCTTTTGTCACTATTGAACTTTACCACCATCTACTGGATTTTAACATGTATGGCATTTATTCAACTGAGGCCAAATGCCCTCATTGCAGTGTTTAATGGGAAAATATACAATCTTACATGTGGGTGTCCAGTCAGTGTTGATGGTAAATGTAGTCAACTGAAGCAATAAATTCCTCAGTGCTGCTATATTGTCCGAGAAGGCTGAGTTCTCCTGCTTCTTCCTGCATCCAGTGATGTCACAGTGATATTGTTGGTGTTAAGGAGGAACTACAGGCTATTTCAGTTTGGATTTCTATTCTCCTCCTGTGGGTAACCAGGAGGCACGCTTGATGAGTATTTTTGTCACCTAGCGCTATGTTTTGGCCGACAAAGTAAAAGCTACAGGATAAGGTTTTGATACCCAGCAACATGGCCGCGGGCATCAGAAACTGCATTAGAGCATGCCCTGCCCTGCTTGCCCTGTCCCAATCCCATGACAGAGGGGAAAAAAAAAATCTTGTCCTGTCCAGATCCCGGAAGACTGGCTCCCGTCCCATCCTGTTCCCATTAATCCACGGCCGAGCACCTGCAAACAAATGGACCTACTGCCCTTATGATTCCCGCTCCTGCTTGCTCCCGTTGACTTTTTTTTCCCGTGTTCGATTGTGAATTGACTCTGGAATCCCACATGAATCCTGTGTCCTGCAGGATTCATGAAAAAAATGCCAGCCTGTAGCACACAATGCATCCTGGTACATGTAAGCACTGTCAACACGGAACTAGTTTTCCTGGTCAGTATAGCAGCACTGAGATATTTATAACTTCAGTTGACCACATTTACCATCAACACTGACTGGACATCCAGATGAAAAGTGCCAAATAATTTATATGACCGTATTTCGGTTGTGCTTCAGAATTTAAAGGGTTCTTCCTTGGCCCATGCTACACCCTTACAGCCAGAGCCGGTTGGCCCTATATGTATACTTCCCCCTGTGTCAAGCAGGTGTCAGTATTTACAACTTTGATGTGCTGCAGTCTTTCTGTCTGTGTCGCGCTTACAGACACATCCAGGGCTGCTCTGTGATTTCACACATTGGCGCACATCAAAGGTGATAAATAAAGTAGCTGTATTTCACTCTCACTTCTGTAAGCTCAGAAAAGATATTTGCATCATGTGTGAACACGCCTTCATATGTGCAAGCACACTTTCCCACGGCAGCCTCTGTGGAGAAAAGTCTCAAAAAGTCTATCCAGACAATATATGGACATGATATTACTCCTCTGAGGGGAACATCAAGACAATGATCATCTGTCTCTCGATCAAGGTTCAGTTACAGCCAGGAGTGTAAAAAGTATCAGATCCTTTACTGTAGAAAAAGTACTAATCAGATAAATATACTTAAAGTAAATGTAGTCATGTTGCAATAAAATTTTCCCTGTCAGTGTTATTATGTCTGAGGTTTTTGGATTAATATTATTGCATTAATATTACTGTTTTTACTGCTGTACTACTAATAATGCAATACTGTAATACTTTAGAGGCCACTGTTGGCTACTTTAATCTACAGCGATGCATCATGGTCTATAAGACCATCAAATGTCTGTAGCATGACTGTCCTGTGAGAACCATGTGTCTCTAAAAAGTAAGAAATCAGACTTTTTTCAGCTTTGTGGTTTAAAAAGTTTAGTATTTGCCTCTGGGATGTAGTGTAGAAGCATAAAGTTGCATAAAATATATTTAATTTTTATCCTTTTATTTCTACTTATTTATATTGACATTACATAATGTTGTCTTGTTCCATTCCTTTATTATTTATATTGACTTGACAACGTCATGTTATGTCTCTGTATGTTTTACTGTTCTTATCTCTTTTACTCCTGTACTGTATTGTTTTTCTATGTTTTAGTGTCATTGCTTGTGTCTCATTTTACCTCAGTTTTAGCTTGCTCCTGTTTGGCCCTCTGTTGTTATTTTGCCTCCTGGGCATCCTGCTTTTGTACTCTTTTGCTTTGTCTGTCAAAGCACTTTGTAAGCTCAGTTTTTAAAGGTGCTGTATGAATACAGTTATTATCATTATTATTATTATTATTATTATGAAATGGAACTCAAGTAAAGTACAAATTACACTACTTGTCGTAAATGTGTTACTGACTGATGAGTGATTAAATATTAGGCATATATAGACATCAGACCCAAAGCTCAGTGTCATGTTTTCATACTTTCTACATTTTATATATCTAAATATATGATTTTTTATAAATCTAATATATAAATATTATATTTATATACATTTCTTATTTGTTTTAATGTCAGTATTCACTTACGTTAAGATTCCACACAAAATATTCTATATTGGAGCAAACTGGTTTCAAGAAGGGGGGACTGTAGTGTCAGTTAGGCCCCTCAGCAGAATTTTGCTTGGGGCCCCATGGAGGTCAGGACCAGCTCTGCGTACAGCAAGTTTAATAAAAAATCAGCCCAGTAGTTTTTCCATAAAACAACAAGCAAACAGCACTGAAAACACAACATTCTTGTCCAGAGTAATAATTATGTAAATCCTGTGTCCAGTCAAAGTGTTTTAAAGGCTGAAATGTTCTGACCTACATCTCCTCTTACCTCTGGCTTGTCATTCCCTGTTGTTGCAGCAGAGGGAGCCACAACATCATAGTTTTGCAGTCTCAAAACCATTCTCACCAGCCGAGTGAGGACACATTTCCCTTTAGTCCCACATGTTCAACAGTGTTATGAACAGAGAGAATGGATTTGAATCTGACAGAAAGTTGCTATATGGTTACATACCCAGTGTTGGAAGTCCCCCCCAACACAGTGCTTTGTCATTTCCTCTGCAGAAACACTGCTGTGTTGGTCATATTATTGCTCTGCTTGGCATTTAAAAAGGAGAAGATGTGGACGTGAGCAGAGGAGGATGTTAACAGTCACAGTCCACAGAGATGTGGAGAATTCAGAGGAAGAAAAGGAACTAATTTTTCACACAGCCTCGATGATGTATGGGGGTCCGAGCGGTCTCTGACAACTGCCGAGTCAGTGATGTTCTGCAGACGACCTGCTTTAAGAGCAGGGAGAGCGGGCGGGGGGAGGGGGCACGGATGTCGACACAATTCCCTGTGATATTAACAACGGGTTCACTTCTGAAGGTCCCGGGCCAATCAGTCAGGTGGATCCAGGTCCTCAGGTGCCGCACGAGCTGACAGGGTCGACCTCTGAGGGACTGAATGCTGAGGCCATGATCTCTCTGTGCTCTGTGTGAGAGCTCTGCAGCAGTGACTCACACAGAAACACCACAACACTGCTCATTTACTAATGCTGATATACTGATGGGTGGTGTTAAAGAAACAAGACAAAACAGTCCTTAAAATGCTCTTAATTAATTTTGTGTTCCTTTGTAGTTGTTTTGTGTTTCTCAGTGATCATTTTGTGTTATTTTGTAATTGTTTTGTGCCTCTTTATGAACATTTTGTGATCCTTTGTGGTTGTTTTGTGCATTTTCGTGATTGTTTTGTGTTTTTTTGTAGCTGCTTTGCGTCTCTTTGTGGTAGTTTTATGTCTGTTTGTGGTAGTTTTGTGTCTCATTGTAGTTTTTATTAGTCTCCTCTTGGTAGCTTTGTGTCTCCTTGTGGTACCATCGTGTCTCTGTAGTTGTTTTGTGTCTACTTGTGATTGTTTTGTGTTTCTTTGTAGTTGTTTTGTGTCTCTTTGTGATCATGTGTTCCCATGTAGTGACTTTGTGTCCCTAGTAGATTTATTTCTCTTGGTGGTAGTTTTGTGTCACGTCCTAGTTGCTATTTGTCTTCTTGTGGTAGTTTAATGTCTCCTTGTGGTACCATTGTGTCTCTGTAGGTGTTTTTTGTCTCTTTGTGGTCATTTTGTGTCACTCTGTAATTATATGATTGACCCCTCAGGCCCCAGTAGCACCATTCTGTGATCAAATCATGGGTAAGCTATACAAACATCCCTTAATCAGAGAGGTTAGAAACAAGATCTCGGTGGATCAAAATTATTTAAAAATGAAAACGAAGCTGAATGGTTTAATTACAACCCAAACTGTCTATAAACGCCTATCAACGTATTTTCATGTATTGGAGACCAGTGTATCATTATTTATGAGGCAAGTGCATCATGTATTGGCTAAATCTGCTGACAAAGCTAGCAGAGCAAAACTACATTAACATTAAGGAATCTAATTATTTATATAATACATTTGAATGGGGTGAATATATTATTTTAATGTCTGAATATATGTATATTTAACTGGTCTGCTAAAGTAACAGCTATTTGGCAATTACAGTTTGAAAATGGGTCATTAATCATTGCTTGAAATCCAATTTGACTTTAATTACCTCACAGTTTTTCAGCAACTATTCTAATGTATAATATGTTCAGAAGAAAAACTTTAAGATGTACAGCAATTTCTGAGCTTTCTTTAACTGGGTGGAGATGTGTGCTGTCCTTTCTCTTCTTGGTTTTGCTGACATTGAGCAGTAGGTTGTTTTGTGCGCACCACTCTGAAAGACTTTTGATTTTCTCCTGATATGATGTCCCATCAGTTTTTTTAAAAATTTGGCCAGTGATGATAGTGACACCTGCAAACTTTGCAATGGAATTTTCTCCATGTCGAGGGTTGCAGTCATGGGTGTACAGTGTGAAGGGGAGGGGGCTGAGCACACAGCCCTGGGGGACTCCAGTGTTGAGCATTAGAGTGGAGGATTCATTCGTTGCTATCTCCCACAATTTGAGTTCAATCACTGGGCAGCTCATAAAATTTGTAACAGGAAGAAAGTTCAAATACAAAGTCACTGGATGGTTTGCTTCTTAATGACCTATAGGGCAGGAAGAAAAAACATTAGGCGGGTGCAAAGTAACAAAAAAACACCTCATAAGTCATTAACCTTAAAACGTAAAACCCTAAACAGTTTTGGTAACAGCTGTGACCCTCAGTCCATGCTGAAGTACTTCACAGGGTACTTTCTTGCCGGGAACTCTCAAAGAGAACTTCCTTTCAGGCTGGTAGGATTGGCAGAGCCTCACCTCACGCACGGCCCGAACCTCAACCTTAACCCCGCGTAACCTAAACCACAACATAACCCTTTAATTGGTTAATTCTGCTTAAGGCCTTAGAGGAAACACGCAACACGCCCGATCCTACATCCACAGTGTGAGAAAAGAAGACAGTTAGCCGAAGTGATAGCATAAACAACAGCCAAAGAGTGTTTATATGAGTGAGAACACACCAGCCTACAGAGGGAATCTATGTGAGGGAACATGTGTGTATGTTTGACAGAAGGACGAGGGAAAGGGAAGGACAGTCCCACGGTGGGACTGCGAGGAGCAGGCCCGGTCTCTCCTCTCCTGACTGTTTGGATTGGTTAAAGAAAACAAATCCCTCTGGCCAAGCGGTAGGCTGAAGACAAGCGCTCCCCGGGCCCCCGCCTCTCCTGCTACTTTACACTAAACTCTTCCAGATGATTTATGGGCTCGCTCCTCGCGGAGACTCGCTCCTGCTCACCTTTCATTCACCAGAGCTCGGGCTGACGGGGATCTCCGCTCGGTGCACTGTAACCCATCATTAACCGGTGTGTTCCACATGACAGATAACTGACTCAGCCCACAGTCTGCTGCGAGGGAGACCTGCTGCTTAATCTGCTTATAGAACATTCATGTTTAACTTTCCAACGATGCAGTATGCATCAGTAATGCTTCTGATGAGCCTGGAGTGTTTTCTGAGGGTTGCATCAGTGTAAAGTCATGGAACAACCAACACACTGATTATTTCAGCCCAGCTGTGAAGACAACTTGAGATAGCAAGAGCTTGGCAATCAGCATCACGTCTTTTTCAAAGTTGAGGAAGCAATATGTAACAATTACACGTCCAAAAATGAGTACTGCAGTCCAAACAGTGAGTTGGTGCCATAGACTTTATAATAAGTATGTTGAAATTGTATTATATTTCTTATTACGTCTTATTAAGTCTTTCCCCGCCACTGACGAAATTTCCCATCATTTAAGACACAATGCTTCCCCATCAATTACAAGATTTTCAGGTGGTTGGGGACGCTGTGACGGATCATCTGACAAAAATTTGTCACTCGATGAAGAAGACAACCGTTAGACCTCAGCAGCAGAAGAAGAAGATAATGTTACGTAGCGTGAAAACATCAGTGCCCAGGTGCAGATCTGCGGGACAGAGAGCACAGAGACTCGGGCACAGAGTGAGGCTGCTCACACCGGAGCCCCTGGGTCTCACACAGAGAGCATTCCAGCCCCCCGACCTCTCAGACAGTGTTTCGGGCAGGGGTGACAGTGATTTAAAAAAAAAACAGTAAGACAATATTCTTCTCAAAAATGTCCCTCCACAAAAATGCTATTTTCTTAAAAAAGAATGAATGAAGCTAGAACGTCAATCTTTTTTTTTTTTGTGTCTGAAACTATCAGATCTGTTCATTCTTTTAATATATTCCATGGTAACATATTCATAGAACTGAATATTCTGTCGATGCTGAAAGATCTGTGAATTATATCAAAAATTGCTGATGCCGGCTGGCAACTGGGAAAGAGTTAATATACAGTACGATCTATAGCTGAAGCGAGGTCCCCCCGCCCCCTCCACCCAGACTCGAGGAAGCTCAGGCAGGCTGCAGGAGCTCCGCAGGAGCACAAGACGAGCAGACTGCCATTAACATTTTGCGCAATTTAACCACTACTCCTTTTAAAAGATTATTAATGATTTCTTACAACTCATAAACAGACACTTACTCATTTGGCACTTATATATTTCTTAATCTGTGGTGACATATCATGGTAAATTTTTAGATTTATTACAGTAAATATATTACACATTTATCCTTTAATTTAATTTTACTTTCTATATATTATCCTTCTATTTTCTTTCCTCTTTTCTTCATCATCTAGTTCTTTTAAAACTAGATTAGTCAATGTATTCTTACTTTTATTATTATTAGTAGTTTTTTTCTTCTGAATCTAGTTGCATATAGTGTTAAAGTAAGTATTACAATGAACTTTCTTGTAAAAATACGTATCAAGGCAAAAATGACGTGAAAAATGGCATGACATTACAAGACAAAAACGTTGAAAAAGATGTTACAAGACAAAAATTATGTAAAATACATAACAAGAAAAAAAATAAGGAACAAGACAAAAAAAAAACAGAAAAAAAAACACAAGACTTTTTCTGTTTTACTGCAGTAAAGAAGCTGAATCAACACTTCCATTTCTTTTAAGTATCTGTAGTTTTACTTGACTTGTACTTGACTTACATTCTGTCTTGTCTCACCTGTTTCGTGTCATTGCACTAAATAAAAAAAAAAGAAATCATGTTTTCGTGTGAAAATCCAAATATGCACTTTATCACTCATCAGTTACTTTGCTTCATATCTAAGCTTTCTAATTATTACACAATAAAATGTACAATAATTTGTTATAGACTTGGGGGGGAAAGTTGAAAAGTTCAGCGTGGTGGTCCACAGCTACAGCAGCACAGAACACATTTGGATGTGCAGAGACTCGGGCCAAACTAAATACTGGTGCTGTTTTCCCTCAGCCTGCCGTAGGCCTGGTGCTGCTCCAGCCGCTGTTTGGAAAGATGAAAGACGCAGATAAAGAATTGGCACTTTGTTCCTGGTGAAAGTCGAAGATGTTGGAGTCAAGACCTGTTAAATCATTCAGTGAAAACTGCACAGTGTAGCAACTAAAAACCTGAGGCTGGATTATTTATTGTTTATCTTGTGTCATATGCGAGTTATTGGTCGCTGTAATCAATCCTCTTCTCCATACTGGCCCTGAAGTGATCCCTAACACCTACAGTGTAATATATGGAGAGCAAAACCCACTCTTTATATCATGAAATGAATTATTATGAGGAGCCCTGTAACATCTACATTAGATCTGCCAATGGGCAGCTTCACCTGAGCAGCTGGGGTTCAGGGCCTTGTTCACAGGTGGTAATCATCCTCCAGGAGGTTCAGCCTCTTCTTCTGTCTTCCTGAGCTTTCCTCTGTTTTATCTCAGTTAAAGGAGTTTTTCCTTATCCGAGTCGAGGGTCTAAGGATAGACTGTAAAGCCCCTTGAGGCAAATTTCAATCATGCTATTACACTCAATGAGCGCCCCCCATGTTCAACATGATAAAGTTCCCTCCAGGGTGTCCAGTGTAGAAAGAGTGATGCGGTGCCATATAGGTTGACCTACAGTACATGCTCGGAAAGTAATTGGTGTCCACATGCTTCTAAATCAGTGGTTCTTAAACTGTGGGATGCAGAGCCCCTGCAGGTGGGGCCTGGATGACATGTGAAAAAAATATGGAGTGAAAATAAGTTGAATGAATATAATTTATGTAAAAGATTTGTTTGTTTGATTTTTTTTTAAGTGGGGCATGAACCTCTTTGGCTTCTGAAGAGGGCATGCCAGAAAAAGAAATTCTGAAGAAAGAAGCACTATTGTTCTAAATAGTTAAATAGTTTAAAGTCCAGTGTGTAAGATTCAGGGGATCTATTGGCACAATGAGGCAGAAATGGAGTATAATACTCATAACAGTGTTTTCATTTGTGTATAATTGCCTGAAAAAAAAAAGTTGTGTTTTTGTTACCTTACCGGTTGATTCCATCCAGCACGGCACGTCTGTGCCACGGTTCTGATCTGTCCTCCACATGGCTGCAAGCCCCACCAGCAGCATTTCAGATGCGTTTCACAGCAAAGCGTTTTGTTCACCTGATTACATTCACTTGCTCAGATTTTGTTGGCCTGCTTATCCATGCTTTGTTCTTCCATGGATAAGCAAGCTAGTTGGTTGAATAGTCTTTAAGATTGTGAGTCTGCCCGGGGTCTTTTATTTTGAAAATTGAGTGAATTCCCCCTGCCTTTTCTGTGTCTGACTTCTTGCCGGTTTGGTCTGCATGGGAAACGATTGCCATCCATTAAAAAATAGACTCAGCACGATTTTTAAGCGGAGTGGAGCAGAGAGTCTTTCTGGGACGTGCCGAGGCTCTGCTGGTGGAATCAAAAGCATTGCGTAGAATGGCTGCGATCAGCTCCAGCTGACGTGGTACAGCCGTATAACACTATGCAGCTACACCTGGTGGAATTTAGCCGTAAGAATGAGCCCTTCATATCGGATTCACGGATGCTGCCATGTTGAACCGCCATGTTTCTACACTGGCCCAGAACAGACAAACCAAACTGGCCTTTCTCGTTCTTCACGATTTTTGTTTCCATTGTAATTTTTCCTGCATGCATGGAAGGGGAGGGTGAGGTGAACAGTATTCAGTAAGTTGCAGTTTTCAACCTCACCAATAGTCACTAAACTAAATGTCACTAAGTCCTACACTGTGGTCCTTTAATAGTGTTTGTTTTTTCACAGAGGTGTAGTAATTGCACTCAAGTTCACATGATAAACTGAACAGAACTGTATCTTCTTAAACACATCACGTCTTGCAATGCGCTCGTGTCACACTGCATACTGCTGGTGCCTTTTTTAAAAATCTTTTTTTTGCCCTGCCCCTCAGACAGCCTGAGTCAGCCAATGTTTCCAATGTGGGGTATTTTTAATGTTAAGTTGCAAACCACATTTTCTGCCAGAGAATTTACCAGTGTCATTGCTGCTGCTGTTTCTATTCTAATTTAAATATTTGAATCTTTGTGTGTGCAGCATGAAGGCGGCTACAACTGCTACCACTACAAATTCATTGTGCAGCCCTGCACTGTCAAATGACAAATGAATAAATCTTTGGACCATGATGTGTGATATTGGACTACATAAATGAAATTCACTTGACTGATAGCATATCGTATAGTAATGCTGGCTTTATTTAGCTATTGATTTGACCCTTTTGATATGTTTTATGCACTGCCTGGCCAAAGAAAAAATCGCACACTCTTAATATTTCATTGGACTGCCTTTAACTTTGATTATGGCACACGTTTTCCATGATGTCACAGAATTTATTTCTGTCCAGAGCTGCATTAAGTTTTCATCAAGATCTTGTATTGATGATGGGAGAGTCGAGCCGCTGCGTAAAGTCTCCTCCAGCACATCCCAAAGATTCTCAGTGGGGTTCAGGTCTGGACTCTGTGGTGGCCAATCCATGTGTGAAAATGATGTCTCATACTCCCTGAACCACTCTTTCACTTTTTGATCCCAATGAATCCTGGTAATATGCCCGTGCCGTCAGGGAAGAAAAAAAAATCCACTGATGGAAAAACCTGCTCATTCAGTATATTCAGGTAGTGAGCTGACCTCATTTTTTTGGGCTCATAACGTTGCTGAACCTCGACCTGA
>JAJHUR010103911.1:0-13949 GCA_027495735.1 Lutjanus campechanus
AAAAAAAAAAAAAATCACCTAACACATATACATAGCAAAATAAAACAGGATTGTTGTGAGACTCAAAGTGTTAACTGTACTGTTATTAGTCTATGCACATTAGATCATTAGTAACATTAAATATAAAATAATAAAGACAACAAGTTTATCAATAGGCGCTTCCACAAGTCTTTCTGATAGTTTTCTGCTAGCCTATATACTACAGTATAATAAAAAGATAGTAATAATAGTACTAGTAAAATAAAATTCCTGAAATTATGACTTTATAGTTCTGGTGTGCCACCCCAAGATTTTAAGTGGCCCCACCTGGCCACCCCTATGAAAAATTTCTGCAGGCGCCACTGAGTGAGTAAGGAGAGAGAGAGTTTGTGAGAGAGAGATGCAGAACAGCTGTTTCTATGACATTTCATGAAGTTGCCCCATGTAAAAACAAATGTGAGTTAATTGTGATTTAAGATCTCTCCAACTTAGTTTACATTCACAAAGATGAGATTATGACCTTAATACTGAGGCCAAAACGCACTGAAGGCGTCTGACTCGGCAGAACGCGCACTGAGAGCATGACGCGCATCAATTTGCCTTAATGCCTCCACTCCGAACTTGTTTACATTTTGGAGCGTCAAATGAGGACAAGAGTAGTTTTCTCTGCACCCGCAGTACATTTTTGAGGAGAGTTAAGTGGAATAAAAAAAGAGGTCATGGACATAAGGATGGAGTGCTGATGAAGCTGTAGCTACACCTGAAAGCAACAGAGAGTCATTTTGCGTGAGAGAGAGAGTGAGCGAGGGAGAAAGAGAAATTGCGCGGATTTAATACACGGGTCTCACTGGCGTTAAATAGCACCGCTTACTGCCTGTGGCAATTAGCGCTGGTCTTTGTGGATTAGGTGGTATTTGCAATGAGGCTTATTTGCATAGGAAGGGGGCAATTTTGCGCTGAATTTATGAATATTCCCTAATTTACACGCATGCAAATTGGACCAGCGCAGCTAGGAGTGGCAGTGCAATTTGTGTTCAGTTTGCGTGCATTTCACCCTTTGCGTGTGTTTTGTGGATTTTTTTCTCTCATTTGCACAGGTTTAGCGGTCGCAAAAGCAGTGCAATCCTTTTGAGGATCTGGCTCTTGGTGTATTGTATATGGGCAAAACTGGTGTATGCAATGACACAATCTGAAAGTATGCTGAGTTGTGTCATTTGTACGCAGATTAAAGAGATGAGAATGGAGTTGCATTATGGGTATGACAGACCATTTTTAGAATTCAAAGTCAGAATATCTCGGCCTATGTTGCTCTAGTGTCTTATTTTAATGTGTCTCTTATGAGTCCTCCAAGTTCATAGAAGTCCAATGCTAAATTGTGCTATATTGAGTATCCCTTTAAGAGACGCCCCTTGACCATAATATGCTAATGAGCCCCAAAGAATAACTTATCTGAATATACTGCTCAGTAGCACAGACCAAGGGCTCCCATCAGTACAGATGCATAAAATAAATCACCATAGTGTGAAACACACGGAGCACTAAAATTAACTTAAAATCTTTCTCTACAGAAACCTAGAAACTTTGAATTTTCTTTATGTAAGGCATGTTATTACAATAGTTACTTCACTATCAATGATCATTTAAGCATGGAACCTGACTTTTCTGTCAACAGTTCTGATGATGTTTTAAAAGAAAATGTTTTCTGTTATCAAACAGGCATCAACACCAAGTATTTATTATATATTTTTGTTGGCTCTTTATCAGTTCTTATAATGTGTGGCAACCTTCTTGTAATAACCTCCATCATTTACTTCAAACAGCTCCACACTCCTACAAACTTCCTCATCCTCTCTCTCGCTGTAGCTGACCTGCTTGTTGGGGTTTTAATTTTGTTGTATGTGGTGATACCGGCTACTGTAAACTCTTGTTCAGTACTAGATGACTTTGATCTTTATCTGAGCACTTCTTCTATTTGGAACTTGTGCTTTATTTCTATTGACAGATATTATGCTGTGTGTCAGCCTCTGAGGTACAGAACTAAAATAAATGTCTACATTAGTCTGATCATGATCCTGGTGAGCTGGACTATATCTGGTTTTAGCATCTCCATATTGCTTTTACAAGATATTTTTGGTTTTTTCCTCCCAGCTATCATAATGTCTGTCATATATCTAAAGATTTTGACAGTGGCACAGAGACAGGCACGCAGCATCCAGAACACAACCTGTCAGAGGACAAAGTCTGAAAGTAAGATGGAGAGAAAGGCCACAAAAACTCTGGCTATTGTGATGGGAATGTTTCTGATCTGCTGGACTCCTTTCTATCTTTGTTGGACCATTAACCCTTGGATTAATTACAGTATACCATTTTCCTTGTACAATGCATGTGTATGGCTTGGATGGTCAAATTCAATGCTCAATCCATTCATCTATGGTTTCTTTTACAGCTGGTTTCGATCAGCTTTCAGAATGATCCTTTCTGGGAAAATATTTCAAAGTGATTTTACTCATTCTAAGCTCTCTTGACTCATTACTTGCTGGTAATCATCACTAGTTTGGCTCTGAAGATTTACATCTCTTTCTACTGCAGGTCACAGGACAACTTCTAGTTTTTCCCGGCACGAAAACAGCTTAAGTAAAGAACAGAGGTTTACTTTTGTCTCTGTTCAGATAACATATTTATGGATGTAATCTTCTGCATGCTTTACAATAGAATATTTTTTGTGCAGGTTCATTAGTTCTCATTCTGTCTCTGCTTTGACACTCATGAAGATGTTGTGAAATCAAGACTAAGCAGAGAAAATATCCACTTTTATGGACCATGATTACCATGGCCATTTATATTGCCCACACTGCAGTTTGTGTCTGAACAACATTGAGTTATTTTTGGTGGACACTCGGCTTGCCTGTCTGAGACATTTTCACAATGTAAAATAAAGTCACCTCACATCTCACCTCTGCTGTGGTATAATCAGTGACCAATCAATGCACCCACATTACAACATGGTTGTTAAATGATTACTTTTTAATGCAATGGAAAATTATGTGATATAGCAAGTTTTCTTCAAAAACTATTTTAATCTCAAATTGTGTTGTGTGTTAGTTCAGGCAGGGCCAAATTATCCTTGCCAGTGGGCAAAATCTGGCCCCCTATAGGCTTCTGACTATTTTCTCATTCACGATGTGTTATTACCAGGAAGGAGAGACAGAAGTGGATAATTCTGATTCCACAAGTGTGTATCACATACTAAAATAATTCAATATGCTGCTCTTTCTGTTCCTGGTAGGATGGAAGAGGTTCCAGTTATGTTTAATGTTGTAACCTGTTTCAAATGTTACCAAAGCACAACTAAAATGTAGTTGCAGATTTTAAATACAGTGAAACACAACAACACCTGACTGTTCTGTAAACCCTTGCACCAAGTTAATTTAGTTAATAAGTCAGTTAATTTGAAAATAAAAAAAATCAAAGAAAGGTGCCTTATGGGCCTCCTAATATTCATTAATTTCATCTGAGAAGTATTGTTTTATTTAGGTTTATTCATTAAGTCGCTCCTGGCCTCCTGTCATTTTGCAAAATGAGCTTTATGCTCATACTTGGCAACTCGATCAAGGAAAAATTAATAAGTATTGATGTGACATGTAAGCACAAGATAAACTGAAATGAAATGATATGACAGAAAGCTATGAAGAAATGAAATGATATGACAGAAAGCTGCTGAAAATCAGTGGACAGATTCAGACAGAATGAAGCTTGTGGAGGAAGAAACAATGTAGTCACTCTGTTTTTCTTATGTTGCAGAATCCTTTAGAAGCAGGAGGGGACCTCCTCCTCCTTTGTTTCTTAGCAATCTATCTATACCACGGACAGTTGCAGACCCATTTACGGGTGACAGGAGAACTCAGAATTTAAAGTTTTGAAATCAAAAAGTGAATTTATCTTCAATCTTGCTTCTCAACATGTCAGCAGCCATTTACACAGTTTTCATCAAGATTCTGGCATTCACCAAAGTCAGTCAAATGTCAGACTTGTTTTCAGGGAAGACCAGAATCTGAGAAGACCCAACAGCACACTTACTCACATTTGAATGCTGACTTACTTGTGCAAAATAATTAGTGCCCGAGCACCGACCCTATTGTTTTTGCTGTGATTATTATCATTAGGGCCCGAGCACCCTTAGGTGCGAGGTCCTTATTGTTTGTGAAGGAATTACTATGTCCCGAGCACGGACCTCTGTACGAAGACCCTATTGAAACTGAAGGAATTCTTATTATTTTTCCTAGAAGTAAATCTTTAACATACAAAAAAACATGTCAATTTTGGTGTGCGCGTTAGATGGCGTGTAAATTTACGTGTGATATGGCTTTTGTCAATGGGTGGAGCAAAATGGCTTGGCCACGTCCTCTAACCATGAGCACGGACTGCATGTTTCACTGAAATGCATGAAAAACGGTACATATATCATGCCCAGACGCACAAAAAAGTCTCTTCGACTCATCGCCTAAACCAAACAGGAAGTTGGGCATTTTGAAACCGGGGTCATTTTTGGTGTTTCCCACATGTTGTATTTTAACGAACTCCTCCTACAGAATTAATCAGATTGACTTCAAAATCGGGTTGTGCGAGCTTCACTACTTTCTGATCAAAACTTATTAAAAGATCTACTTCACATTGAAGGGTGTGCCCACTGCTGAGTGTCGAATTTTGATGTCTCGCCATGAAACACGAAATTCCTAGAACTTTAGATTAAATGGTCAAGTTTGCTCCAAACTTCACATGTATGATTAAAGTCCAACCCTGAACACATCTACATGAAAATGAGGAGTCATAATCATAGCCCCACCAAGTGGAGACAGGAAGTGACAACGCATTCCTCCCAACAGTGTCCAAAGGGGGTGAAAATTCAGCACCATGTCTACAGGTTGGTCTCTGGTGATGTGTTCACAGTCGCAACATGCCCCGACAGGCATAGGGCTGTGAGGGCCTGTAAAAAGCTGCTGGTAACTTTAGTTATTAGGGCCTGAGCACCTCCAGTGTGAGGACCCTATTGTTTGACTTTGAAGACTACAGCACAATAAAGAAGGAAATAACAACATTAAACACAATGAAAACATACAAAAAAGAAACCACATAACTACATAGACTTCTTTACTCATGGTAGAAGCTCAAAAATCAAGGAAAAATGACCCAAAACGACGAAGTAAACAAATCAACAACTGATCCGCTTCTGAGACGCTCCGCGTCTGACACGCTGCTGGTGTAAATTGAAGTTGCAAGTATGACGGACCAAAGCCATGGCGCAGCACAGCCGCGCCTGTTGTATTTTGTGGGTAACAGACAGAGTGCTGAGTTCTGTCAGAGGCTAATACACAGGCACACACACTCACACACAGCTACAGCCTTCCAGCCAGTGCCTTCTAACTGTTGGCTTGTTGGTGTGAAAAAACACACCTGCATAAGTAACATGAATAACTACAAATGCTCCCAAAATGATCTGGTGGTCAAACTTTCACGAGTCATGTGAGGCATCATTTAGCTTTGCTTCCTCTGTAAAACACAACATTAAAGCTTGTATAATCCATAAATGGTCTCCAGGTTTTCTCAAACTTGTCAGAGGAGCCATGTATTGTGAACCTCAATTTCTCAAGTATGAGATGCTACATTGCCTTCCAAAGATACTGAGTCCAGCTTGGAGGATGGCGAATCTTCGAGTGGAGAAGCATCAATCTTCATGCTGACAAAGTAACATGTGGACATATTTTAGAGAGTTTGACTAAAGAGACATGTAGACAATGTCGTGCCTTGAATCTAATACAAAGTACACAGATTTGGCCTATACACCCCTTCCAAAGTTTTTCTCCAATGCTCTGTTGTCACAGCCCTTCCAAGTCCCTGTGCCCCCATTGCACCGCTTTTTTGAAGTCTCAAAGTAAAACATAGATTTTGTGGGTGATTCATTGGGCAAATCGGCAAAGTAAGGTATGTTAACATACTGCTTTGAACCCAAGTAGTGTTGTTGCCTAAACCAAACCAAACTGTGTCTATTTCACAATGTTAACTCAGCATTTCATTTTGTTATAATGATGATAAAGGTTACCTGAATGACAATGAAGGTCATCTGACTATGGACATCCTCTTCATGGGAAGACTAGGTGTTAGGTGTATTGCATGTGTGCAAAACTGGTGCATCTCGGCCTGTGTTGCTCTGGTTTCTTATCTTAATGTGTCTCTTATGAGTGCTCCAAGTTCACAGAAGTCCAATACTAAATTAAAGCTGCAAGCAGCGTTGAACGGGCCCTCGCGGCCCCTGCGCAACTCGGGCTGCTTGCGGCCGCGGACTCATTGCCTGATTCGTACCAGTCAAAGAAGCTCTGAATTTGTACGGCCTTCAGACATCAAAGGAGTAATGTGATGTCACTTCCTGTCTCCACTAGGAGGCACAATGAGTCTGACTCCTGAGTGTCATGTAGATGTGTTCAGGTCGGGACTTTTAGCATACATGTGAAGTTTGGAGCAGATTTGACCATTCAGTCCCATGTTATAACAATTTCGTGTTTCATGGCGAGACATCAAAAGTTGACGCCACGCCACACCCACACCGCTCAACGCTGACCAATTCTATGAATAACTTTTGATCACAGACTTGTCTATATGCTACACACCAGTTTTGAAGTAAATTGGATCATTTGTGGAGGAGTTTGTTTAGCCACGCCCACTTATGAAATTTGTATCATATGCTCCGGGCAGGACCAGTAACAAACATATTAAGATTCAGGAAGATTCGACCAAGTAAACTAAAGTTATGTTCACTTCCTGTGTTTTGGCGAAACATTGACCTCTGCCGCGCCATCAGGGCAGCAGCGTTTGATGAGACATAATGGTCTTCACAATATAACATGACCAACATCAAATTTGAGTTGAATATGGACAATGTGGTCAGAGCAGCACCTCAAAGTCTAAAACATGGTATTTCCTGTCGCCAGTAGGGGGCGCTATGACAAATACAAAATTTCTGCATGTAGACGTGTTCAGGGTGGGACTATTATCAAGCATGTGAAGTTTGGTGAAGATCGGATCATTTATGGTAAAATTATAACAATTTAATGTTTCATGGCGAGACATCATTAATGAATTTCCCCTTGGGGATTAATAAAGTATTTCTATTCTATTCTATTCTATTCTATCAAACTTCGCCACCACCTCACGGCCACACCCTTCAACAAGAGCGTAATCTTTGAATAACTTTTGATCACAACCTTGTCTAGATGGCACACAGTGACTTTGAAGCCGTTCTGATTAATCCTGTAGGAGGAGGAGTTCAAATACAACGTGTGGAAATCACGCCAAAATGACACATGAAAATCAAAATGGCCGACTTGCTGTTTGGAGTAGACCAATGGTGCTGAAGTCTTTTTTGTTCGTCTGGACAAGTTACACATGTGGACCAATTTTCATCTTCCTTCTCCAAAGAAACCCCTATGGAGAGGGGTTTTCGAAGATTTCAAGGGGGGGCTATAGAGGTATTTTGCCCCGCCCATGGACGACGCCCCTATCACATGTAAGAGGTTGCCATTCTTGACCTGTCTATCAATTTTCATTATGATGTGACTTCATTAAAGACATCAAAAGGACAAACGTAATTTCATGGCGAAGGATCGATAGTCGCCGTGCTGCCACACGGACGCCATTACTTGTAGCTTCACGACCTTCATGATGTCACTTCACCAACTTGTTCTGCATGTTTTAGAAGTGGAATGAAGTTGATGGGGTCAACTATGTGGCATCAGTACATGTTAAAGTAAAAACAGGTCATTTCCTGTTACCACCGGGGGGCGCTATGAGTTAGGTGGAAAGTCAATATATGGATACGTTCAGGGCAGAGCCCTTATCATGTCCAGCAAGTTTGAAGCTGTTACGATGAAGTATGTGGGCGTGACAGCTGTTCAAAGCGAGATGGCGCGCTCCAAAACAGTCGCCAAAGTTTGTCGAGCCCTAGCAGCCACACCCTTTGACCTACAGAAATTCTTTTGATAACTTTTGATCAGCATGGGGTCCTGATGATGTGTACCAAATTTGAAGACGATTGGATGAAATCCCTAGGACTTCGTTCAAATGCAAGTAGTGGAAATCACAAAATTGGCCACTTGATCGAAACTTCAAATCAAAATGGCCGACTTCCTGTTGACATTTCACCATGACGTTAAGAGACTTTTTTGTGCATCTTGGGATGTTAAATATGTGTACCAAATTTGGTGAGCCTACGACAAATATAGCCCAATGCGGAGGGTCTTTTGAAAGTTTGTAGGGGGCGCTATTTCGGCATTTCGCGTCGAACATGTGCACACATTCCAAAATATCGAATTTCGGATCTGGCCGGACGACGTTGGAAATTTTGGTGAGTTTTTGAGCATGGGAAAGAGGCGAAATTGGGGCTTGAAAAGGGTAAAGAATAATAAATAATAAACAGCGTGATTTCAAGAGGGTCCTCGTCAGACGACGTTGTCGTCGCTCGGGACCTAATTATACTACACTGAGTATCCCTTTAAGAGACGCCCTTGACCGTGATATGCTAATGAGCCCTGAAGAATAACTTATCTTAATATACTGCTCAGTAGCACAGACCAAGAGCTCCCATCAGTACAAATGCACAAAATAAATCAGCATACTGTGAAACACATGGAGCATTAAAATTAACTGAAAATCTCTCTCTACAGAAACCTAAAAACTTTGAATTTTCTTTATGTAAGGCATGTTATTGCAGTAGTTACCTCACTATTAATCAGTATTTATGCATGGAAGCTAACTTTTCTGTCAACAGGTCTGATGATATCTTTAAAGAAAAAATGTTATGTCATCAAATGGGCACCAACACCAAGTATTTATTATATATTTTTTTTTCATTTTCATCATTTCTTATAATATGTGGGAACCTTCTTGTAATAACCTCCATCATTTACTTCAAACAGCTCCACACTCCTACAAACTTCCTCATCCTCTCTCTCGCTGTAGCTGACCTGCTTGTTGGGGTTTTACTTTTGTTGTATATCATGGTACCAGATACGACAAACGCTTGTTCAGTGTTAGATGATTTTGATATGTATCTGTGCTCATCTTCTATTTGGAACTTGTGTTTTATTTCTCTTGACAGATATTATGCTGTGTGTCAGCCTCTGAGGTACAGAACTAAAATAAATGTCCGTATTGTTGTGATCATGATCCTGCTGAGCTGGATTATATCTGGTCTTAGCATCTCAATATTACTTTTGCAATATATGCTTTGTTTTTTCCTCCCAGCTCTCATAATGTGTGTCATCTACCTAAAGATTTTGATGGTGGCACAGAGACAGGCACGCAGCATCCAGAACACAACCTGTCAGAGCACAAAGTCTGAAAGTAAGATGGAGAGAAAGGCGACTAAAACTCTGGCTATTGTGATGGGAATGTTTCTGATCTGTTGGACTCCTTACTTTCTTTGTTGGAGCTTTGGCCCCTTGATTGATTTCAACATACCATTTTCTTTGTTTTATGCATGTGTGTGGCTTGGATGGTTAAATTCAATGCTCAATCCATTCATCTATGCTTTCTTTTACAGCTGGTTTCGATCAGCTTTCAGAATGAAGTGCATTTCTGGGAAAATATTTCAAGGTGATTTTACTCATTCTAAGCTCTCTTGACTCATTACTTGCTGGTAATCATCACTAGTTTGGCTCTGAAGATTTACTTCTCTTTCTACTGCAGCTCATTTAAAATTTGCCACTGTACTATGCATAAAGTATCTGTATGTACAACTCAGTGCACAGATAGCAGTACATAGTAAACATTACATACAATAATCTTAATTTTAATGTCTGTTAATAAACACAGGATCCACATATCTCTTTTTTCCCTCATTTCTTATTATATGTATTCAGTCATAGATGCTACATAATGAATACAGGAGTACAGCTCTGAAGTTCACCCAGTGAATAAATCTAAAGGAATAATTAATGTTGAAATGATTTTTCTCTTACAGTAGTTTTAAATAATTGCTTTCATCATTTATTTTGGTTTCAGACAGAAACAGAATGAAGTATTAGTCATCCAAAACACTGGAGTATAATGAAGGGCAACTTCTAGTTTTCCTGGCACAAAAACAACTCAAGTAAAGAACAGAGGTTTACTTTTGTCTCTGTTCAGATAACATATTTATGGATGTAATCTTCTGCATCCTTAACAATAGAATCTTTTTTGTGCAGGTTCATTAGTTTTCATTCTGTCTCTGCTTTGATACTCATGAAGATGCTGTGAAATCAAGACTAAGCAGAGAAAATGTCCACTTTTATGGCCCACAGTTACCATGTCCATTCATAGTGTCCACACTGCAGTTTGTGTCTGAACAACACTGAGTCATGTTTGATGGACACTCCACTTGACATTTTCACACTGATTAAAATTAACAAAACAGTACAAGCAGGGTTATTTTTACTTGAATGAGATGTATACATGCATTCTCAATTATCAGTCTTCAGTCTAACCTTTACACATCTCACCTCTATTAAATGATTACATTTTTAATGCAATTAAAAGCTTATTTGTTAGTTAAGGCAGGGTCGATTTATCCTTGTAGGGCAGTGATACTGAACTTGTTGCCAGTGGGCCAAATCTGCCCCCCTACAGGCTTCTGACTATTTTCTCATTCACAATGAAAATCAATTGATTGACATGGTTATTACCAGGAATGGGGGACAGAAGAGAATAATTCTGATTCCATACTAAAATAACTGAATATGCTGCTCTTTCTGTTCCTGGTAGGATGGAAGAGGTTGCAGTTATGTTTGCAACCTGTTTCAAATGTTACCAAAGCACAACTAAAATGTAGTTGCAGATTTTACTGACAACTGATTTTTCTGTAAATCCTTGCACCAAGTTATTTTAGGTAATAAGTCAGTTAATTTGAAAATAAATAATTTAAAAGAAATGTGACTTATGGGCCTCTTAATATTTAATCATCTTATTTGAGAAGCATTGTTTTATTTAGGTATATTCATTAAGTCGCTCCTGGCCTCCTGTCATTTTGCAAAATGAGCTTTACACTCATACTTGGCAACTTGGTCAAGGAAAAAAATAAGTATTGATGTGACATGTAAGGACAAGATAAACTGAAATGATATGACAGAAAGCTGCTGGGAATCAGTGGACAGATTCAGACCGAATGAAACTTGTGGAGGAAGAAACAATGTAGTCACTCTGTTTTTCTTATGTTGCAGAATCCTTTCGAAGCAGGAGGGGACCTACTCCTCCTTTATGTTTCAAACTTTCAGTATTAAAAAGTGGAGATAATTTCACTTTTTAATTTTCACCAAGATTCCGGCATTCACCAAAGTCAGTCAAATGTCAGATTTGTGTTTAGGGAAGACCAGAATCTGAGAACACTCAACAGCACACTTACTCACATTCTCATTATGAGGGCCAGAGCACCCTTAGGCCCTAATAATATTGAAACTGATGTTCTTATTATTTTTCCTAGAAGTAAATCACCTTTTTGGGGGCTTTAACATACTCAAAAACAGGCCAATTTTGGTGTGTGCGTCAGTTGGCCATACCCTCTAAACATGAGCACAGACCGCATGTTTCACCGAAATGCCCGAAAATCGGTACACACGTTTTGTTAAGTATGAAAAAATGTTGCCTATGAACACAATATAAGTAAACACTGAAGTGCACCCCTAATGAGATGATAACACCATCAGTGGCCTCTAAACCTGTCTGCAGCAGCAAGTCCAGACCTCACTGAACTGTTTACTGTAAGATAATTAGTGTTTCTGACCATGTTGACTGAAGGACAAAAGCACTTCAAAGTTACTTCATTATCAGAGAAAAAAAAGAAAGAGACTAAGTGGATATAATGGACAGACTGCTGAGTTAAGTCAGAGGAATACACTGATCAGTGGCACAGACCAAAGGCTCCCATCATTACAGACTGGATGGGTTCGCCTCTCCTCTGAACTGCACCATCTTTCTACCCCACTCCTCACTCCTCTCCCCCACTCCTCATTCATGTCCCCCACTCTTCAGCCAGCGGAGCTGCATAATAATGACGATAGTAAAAGTGAATTATTCAAGGTGCTTCAGTGTAAAACATAACCAGTTACATATCTGCATGACATTTGTGGTCCATTAATTGTATTACTTTTTACAGTCATCTGTGCACAATAATTTTCCACATAAAACTGCTTTGAAGACGTCCTGCCGTCTCCAAATATTGCGCGCTCTTGCACTGTCACTTCTCGAACCAGGTGATCTGTTTCCTTCCTTGAAAATCTTTTCTCTTTGTTTCCTTCTGGTAAATCCGCCGTCGTGCTAACATAACCTGTGCTTCTGGCACACCTCTTAAAGGCAATGGGAGCCAACTTTCTGATTGGTTTATTGCGTGTTCGGCCTAAACTCGCCGGTGAATTAGTCAGGCGCACTTTAGCACAGCTGACAGGTTTAGGATTGTGCGCTGCTGGCGCAAGGGGAGGGACAAGGCAGGATACCCCTGCGGCCCTGGCACAAGACAGCAAATGTGGATTTGGACACATCTTGAATAAATAAAATCCATTGCGTTTTGCGGTTTCCACTTGCACTTTAGATCAGCGTAAGATAGGACCCCAAAACATTTATAATGTGATTTAAATAATGTGTTAAATGCCGCAGAAGGGCATCTTGTGCTTCAGTATCAGATGCTGAGGGGCAGTGACAGAATTGTCAGTGCGATGAGTTGGGATGAAAATGTGTGGAAGACTCTTGTGAATCAGTTGATACAAACCATTTCACAAAATAATCCACAGGTATAATCAGCCACCCAAAACAAACAAAGAACTTTGCTAATATCAGGCAACTTACCAAAAAAGCCTTGCTCCACTGATGGATAAAATTTTGACACAAACAGCCTTTTTACATTTGCAAGGGATCAGTTGATCAAATCTGGTTAAATCTAATATATATACTGTAAGTACCTGCCCCTGTTCTTTCAAGTAAAGACCAGACTGGTTGGAACAGAGTGTGCTGATGACTGGTGCCTTATACAACCAGTCAAATTCTGAAAATGTAATATGAAACCACAACAGGGAAATTATGTACATTTAAGAAGTGTGTTTGTTGTTTGTATATAACTTGCTTTTCCACCATATCATTTGTTTTGAATCTTTTATATGTTCAAATTTAGTTTCAAGAATGGTACAAAGAACTACAATGTCTTTGTGCTTTAGTTCTTCTGAAGCAGGGGTCTCCAAAGGCTGAGACATACAATACAATATTCATATTCAGATATATTGTTGTCAAACATGAACTCTGGACAAAGCAACTTGCTGTTGTCCCATTATTTTTTTTAAACTGCTAATAAGTCCCAGCTAGCCTCACCCTCTGCAGTCTGTCTCCCTTGTGGGTAGCGAGAGCAACAGCTAGTTAGGTAACAACAGTTCACACGTGGTGACATCATATGTGCTAATTTAGCAGAGTGACTTACTGAAAACTTGCTCCAAACTTATCTCACTCTTCTGTTTAACAAGGTACACACTCATTAAACATTTGGCTATCAGCTTAGAAAAATACAGTAAAACCGCCATGGGGGACTGCCGTGATCAAGATGGTGTAATAGAATTCCCTCTGCCCAAACTCCTCAAACTTTGTTTCAACAAATCCTTTAATAAGACCTCATTCTAGTTTATCAAACTTACAAATAAAAAGATCAACATCTGAAAAAATAAATAGATGCTTTATTGTCATTGCACATAAAAATACAATGAAACTTCATAGTATAAATTATAGAAAGATAAAATAAATAATTAATCAGTAAATAGTAATAAAAGTTGCTTGCCAGTCCAGGTATTGTACATGCGCAGTAGGGGATATGGGAGTGTGTGTGTGTGTGTGTGTGTGTGTGTGTGTGTGTGTGTGTGTAGGTGCTGTCTGTGTGTGTGTGTCTGTGTGTGTGTGGGGGGGGGTGGGCG